>PVKM010026030.1:0-19585 GCA_004027735.1 Carollia perspicillata | reverse complement strand
CATTGGTGTGCATAGGCTCTTTTGGATTGGTGTTTCTGGGTTCTTAGGGTATAATCCTAGCAGTGGAATTGCTGTGTCAAAAGGCAGTTCCAATTTTAGTTTTCTGAGGAAATTCCATACTGTTTTCCATAGTAGTTGTACCAGTCTGCAATCCCACCAAAAGTGTACTAGGGACCCCTTTTCTCCATATCCTCTCCAACACTGGTTGTTTGTTGGTTTGTTTATGTTGGCCATTCTGACCAGTGTGAAGTGTTATCTCATTGTGGTTTTAATTTGCATCTCTCTGATAGCTAGCGATACTGAGCATCTTCTCATGTGTTTCGGGATCCTCTGTATGTCCTCTTTGGAGAAGCGTCTGTTCAAGTCCTTTGCCAATTTTTCATTTGGATTGCTAGGCTTCTTAGAGTGGATTTGTGTGAGTTCTTTATATATTTTAGAGATTAAACCCTTGTCTGAGGTATCATTGGCAAATATGCTTTTTCATACAGTTGGTTCTCTTTTTATTTTAATGCTGTTTTCTTTAGCCATGCAGAAGCTTTTTATTTTGATGAGATCTCATTTGTTTATTTTTTTCTTTATGTCCCTTGCTCTAGGGGACATATCAGTAAAAATGTTACTGCGTGAAATATCTGAGATTTTCCGGCTTATGTTCTCCTCTAGGACTTTAATGCTGTTACGGCTTACATATAAGTCTTTTATCCACCTTGAATTTATTTTTGTGTATGGTGCAAGTTGGCGCTGCAGTTTCATTTTTTTGCACATAACTGTCCAGTTCTCCCAACACCATTTGTTGAAGAGGCTATCTTTATTCCATTTTATGTTGCTGTCTTCTTTGTCAAATATTAATTGACCATGGAGACTTGGGTTTATTTCTGGATTCTCTATTCTGTTCCACTGGTCCATGTGTCTGTTTTTATGCCAGTACCAGGCTGTTTTGATCACAGTGGCCTTATAATACAGTTTAGTACCAGGTATTGTGATCCCTTCTACTTTGCTCTTCTTTTTCAAAAGTGCAGCAGCTATTCGGGGTTGTTTATGGTTCCATATAAGTTCTTGAAGTGTTTGCTCTATATCTGTGAAATAAGCCATAGGTACTTTAATAGGTATGGCATTGAATCTGTAAATTGCTTTGGGCAGTATGGACATTTTGATGATGGTAATTCTTCTGATCCATGAACACAGTATACGTTTCCATTTGTTTGTGTCTTCCTTGATTTCTTTCTTCACTGTTGTGTAGTTTTCTGCATATAGGTCTTTTACCTCTTTGGTTAGGTTTATTCCTAGGTATTTTATTTTTATTTTTGCTATATTGAATGGGATTTTTTTCTTGATTTCTGCTTCTGCTGTTTCATTATTGGTATACAAAAATGCCTTTGATTTCTGGATATTGACCTTGCATCCCGCTGTTTTGCCAAATTCATTAATTAGGTTGAGCAGTTTTTGGGTAGAGTCTATAGGATTTTCTATGTACACTATCATGTCATCTGCAAATAATGATAGTTTTGTTTCCTCTTTTCTGATTTGGATGCCTTTTATTTCCTTTTCTTGCCTGATTGCTGTGGCTAGGACTTCTGATACTATGTAGAATAGAAGGGGTGAAAGTGGACAACCTTGTCATGTTCCCGATCTTAGTGGAAAAGCTTTTAGTTTTTCCCATTGAGTATGATGTTGGCTGTAGGTCTCTCATATATGGCTTTTATTATGTTGAGAAATGCTCCCTCTATCCCTACTTTGCTCAGTGTTTTTATCATAAATCGGTGCTGTACTTTATCAAATGCTTTTCCTATATCTATTGATACGATCATGTGCTTTTTGTTTGCTTTTGTTTATGTAGTGTATTACATTTACTGATTTGTGAATGTGGAACCATCCTTGCATCCCTGGAGTGAATCCCACTTGGTCATGGTGTATGATCTTTTTAATGTATTGTTGGATGCGGTTTGCAATATTTCGTTGAGGATTTAGCATCTATGTTCATCAGCAATATTGGTCTGAAGTTTTCTTTCTTCGTTGTGTCTTTATCTGGTTTGGGATTAGGATGATGTTAGCTTCATAAAAAGAGTTTGGGAGTCTTCCATCAGTTTGAATTTTTTTGAATAGTCTGTGAAGGAAAGAGGTTAGCTCTTCCTTAACTGCTCTGTAGAATTTTCCTGTGAAACCATCTGGTCCAAGACTTTTGTGTGTCGGGAGCTTTTTGATTACTGCTTCAATTTTGTCTGCTGTTAGTGGTCTGTTCAGGCATTCTACTTCTTCTTCATTCAGTTTTGGAAGATGGTATTTTTCTAGAACTTTGTCCATTTCACCTAGGCTTTCAAATTTCTTGGCATACAGTTCTTCATCGTAATTTCTTACAATCCTTTGTATTTCTGTGGTGTCAGTTGTAATCTCTCCTCTTTCATTTCTGATTGTGCTTATTTGGGTCCTCTCCCTTTTTTTCTTAATGAGCCTGCTTAAAGTCTTGTCTATTTTATTTATCTTTTCAAAGAACCAGCTCCTGGATTCATTGATACTTAGGATTCTGCTTTTAGTCTTTATGTCATTTCATTCTGCTCTGATCTTGGTTATTTCCTTCCTTCTACTAGCTCTGGGCTGTCTTTGTTGTTGTTCCTTAAGTTCTTGTAGGCATAGAGTTAGGTTGTTTGTTTGAAATGTTTCTATCTTTTTTTTAGGTAGGCCTGTATATATGAATTTCCCTCTCAAGACTGCCTTTGCTGTGTCCCATAAATTTTGAGTTGTTGTGAGTTCATTTTCATTTGTTTCCAGAAACTCCAGGTTTACCAGGTGCAGGCTCCCAATCACCCAAGGCACGCACTCTCTCTCCCGGTCCTAGAGTGGTCCCCGGGTGCTCCACAAAGCTCTCTCTCCCTGGGTTGTGGGCACACCTGGCAGGGCTGCCTCTGGTCGCACTGCTTGGGCCCACACTCTTTCTAGGGCTATGTGTGGGTTCTCATAGCCCCTGTGTGTTTGCCGCTCAGTCCTTGAAATTGCTCTCTAAAATTTCAAGCATCCAAGCTTCTCCTAGTGCTGCTCAAACCCTGCCTAGCCTGGGAGGGAGCGCTGACCCAGCTCCATGTGGTCAGCCCAATAGGCCCCTGGCCGGGGCTGCAGCCTCCTTGATTCCCGCGCTGATCTCTAGGCCTCCATTGTCCCAAAGTAGTCTCCTTACCATCTGGTTTTTCAATGTCCGCTATAATTTTTGATCTCCTATCTTCATATATGTTGTGGTACTGTTGGCTGTCTGCTCTATTCCTCCGTTGATCAGCCAGGTTTCTCTCACGTGTGTAGGAGGAAGTGGAATCTGCTCCCTCTTACCAAGCCGCCATCTTCTCTTAGGTTTGGTTGTTGATAGTTGTGAGTTTGTTGTCATTTTACTGTTCATATATTTGATCTTTTTCTTTGCCTTAGATAAGTCCCTTTAACATTTCATATAATAAGAGCTTGGTGATGATGAACTCCTTTAACTTGACCTTGTTTGGGAAGCACTTTATCTGCCCTTCCATTCTAAATGACAACTTTGCTGAAGAGAATAATCTTGGATGTAGGTCCTTGCCTTTCATGACTTCAAACACAACTTTCTAGCCCATTCTTGCCTGCAGGGTTTTTTTTTGAGAAATCAGCTGATAGTCTTATGGGGACTCTTTTGTAGGTAACTGTCTCCTTTACTCTTGTTGCTTTTAAGATTCTCTCCTTATCTTTAATCTTGGGTATTATAATTATGATGTGCCTTGGTGTGTGCTTCATTGGGTTCAATTTTTTTGGGTTATCTGAGCTTCCTGGACTTCCTGGAAGTGTATTTTCTTTGTGAGATTAGGGAAGTTCTTCTTCATTATGTTCTCAAATGAAGAAGCCAAAGTACTTATATGGATATGAACTAAGGTGGGGGAATGATAGGGGCGCGTATGAGGTGGAGGAGAATAAAAGGGAGAAAAAAATGGGACAACTATAATAGCATAATCAATAAAATATATTTTTAAAAAACACTGGTTATAAGGATGCTTAAGTAACTTAATGAGGACCTCAGCTGCATAAAAAAGATCCAGTCTGAAATGAAGAATACACTAATTAAAATAAAGAACAATTTATAGGGAAATAAGAGTAAAGTGCATGAAGCAAATAATCAAATCAATGATTTGGAACAAAAGGAAATAAAAAGCAACCAATCAGAACAACTAGGAAAAAAAAAAGAATCCTCTTCACTGCCAAAAAAAAAACGAGGATAGTGTAACCAGCCTCAGGGGCAACTTCAAGCACTCCAACATTCACATCATAAGGGGTGCCAGAATGAGAAGAGAAATAGCAAGAAATTGGAAATCTATTTGAAAAAATAATGAAAGAAAATTTCCCTAATTTGGTGAAGGATGTAGACATGGAAGTCCAGGAAGCATAGACAGTCCCAAATCAGATGAATACAAGGAGCCCACTCCAAGACACATCATAACTAAAATGCTAAAGGTTAAAGATAAAAAGAGAATCTTAAAAGCAGCAAGAGAAAAGCAGTTAGTTACTGACAGGGAAGTTTCCATAAAACTATCAGCTGATTTCTCAAAAGAAATTTTTCAGGTTACAAGGGATTGGCAAGATATATTTAAAGTCATCAAAAGCAGGGGTCTTCAGCCAACATTGCTCTACCCAGCAAAGCTATCATTTAGAATAAAAGGACAAATAAAGAGCTTCCCAGACAAGAAAAAACTAAAGGAGTTCATCATCACCAAATCATTATTATATGAAATGTTAAAGTACTTATTTAAGAAAAAGAAGATCAGAACTATGAACAATAAAATGGCAATAAATACAGATCTATCAACAACTGAATATAAAAAACAAACCAAGCAAAGAAGAACAGAGAGAGAATCGTGGATATGAGGAACATTTTTATGGTTGCCAAATGAGAGGAAGGTTTTAGGGAATGGGTGAAAAGGTAAGGGTAATAAGAAGTACAAATGGGTAGTTACAGAATAGCTATGGGGATATGAATTATAGTATAGGATGTGGAGTAGATGAAGAACTTATATAGACATGAACGATGGTGTGGGGATTGCCTGAGGGAGTAGGAAGTGGGGGTTGCTGGTTGGAAGAGGGAAAAGGGGAACAGAATAGGGATAACTGTAATAATAGCATAATCAATAAAACATAATTTTTTTAGAAGTGAAGAAAATAAAAGCTTAAATTTAAAAATCCCTTGTGCTTAATGCTTATGCTGGCTTAACCCCTTTTGCTCTAAGTAAGGATGGAAATCACATTTTATTGTATAACAGCACGGACATGCATTCTATATTCTGTACATTTTGTATCTGCACTGCTACTTTCCTCTGCCTCAACCATACTTGTACTTCTCTGATGTACTAAGCATTTAATAAGTGCTATAATATGCCTTGAACTGCTCTGCTTTCAATGATTTCTAGCTTCCCTGCTTTAAATCAAACAACCTCCTTTTTATATTTATTATCCTTATTGTTCCTTGAAATGCCTTTAGGTTTTACCTATCTTTCCTACAAAGGAAGCCCCTCCACAAGAAAATAAGGAACTTTGTACTGGCAACCCTTTTTTTTAACACATCTGAGAATGGGGCTTGGGCTTTCTGCCACAATACGAGACTGTGTGGTCATCTCCTGTTAGCCCTTTTGAGTCAGAGAGGAGCTCTTTGTTAGATAATGACCCCAAACCTTCGTGAGGTTTTATGAGAATAGAGTATTTTGCCTAATTCAGCCAAGATTTGTGTGCCCTTTAATTGCCACCATTAGGCACCTGTTGGATATGTTGAAGTGAGTAGTGTGTTCTGACTTCCTCAGTGAACAGGTTTCCAATATTCTACATGAGTTGATTTTAGGCTCACAGAGAAGCTTTTATTCAGTGGATGCACAGTCATTAGTGGGATGCTTAAAGAGCAGTAGAGTGGGTCCCTGGGGTGTCAAGATGAGATCTCCTTAGAGAATCAGAGCAGGGTAGAGAAAGGGGCTCCTCTGCTTGCCACTTAAACTGCAGTGTCCCTGCATGCGGTTCCAAGGTTCAGGAGCATTGAATTCCACGAGGTCTGATGCAGTCACTCTCTACTGTTGGTTTTTCCATCCTCTGGTATTACCCTGAATTTGTTCCCTGTGGATTTATTTTATCATCTTCAAAAGAATGTGTTTGGATTTTCACCACTGTTCCAAACTAATTTTGAGTTTAATCGTACCATCCTTTGTACTCACACTCTTTCCTGTCATCCCTTTCCCAATGTTCTCTCTACCAATTATACCAGATTAGGTCATCTCTATCTTCAAGAACATGATCTCTACACTAACCAGTCCTTACAGGTAAAAGCAATTCTACATCACTGCAGCAATTTGAAATGGACCACTGAGGAGTCCACTAGGGAAGCAAGGGTTGCAGAAAATGTGCTTTCGAATGCTTTCCTCACTCCCTGCCCTTAGTCTAGTTTTGTCCATAAACTGCTGGCAAGCTTAGCAGTTCTGAGAAAGGATCTCTGTAGGAACAGAGCTCACTACAGTCCCAGGTATATTCTGACTTCCTATTAGTGAAGGGGCAAACATCCCAACAACCCTTCCCAACAGTCAAAACTCTAATGATATTCATTCTTAAGTGTTTGTGACATGACCAGACAACATGCTGATTTTCAGACATCAAACATGATTGGTGTGGGATGGTCCTGAAAAGGTGTCCCCCACCCCGTACAGAAAGTAGAGAATTGCATTTGTTAGTCTTCCAGATGCCAAAGGAAGTGAACTGGACTGAGACTGTGGAGCTGGACAGAATCTGGAGTGGCTGTATAATCTTTCTGGCTCTTCAGTGCCCGATCTTTTGCAAGTGATAGCACATTGCACAAAGCTTTCACTGAGGGAAGACCATTCGTTCCAGCCCTGTGTGATGACAGACTAATGTACCTTCATGCCCAATTTTAAAGAGAAAATGAAACCTCTCAGTGTTCAGTTTCTATGGCCTAAAGCTTATTCAGGGCCTTAAACTGCTGCAAAAAGCCCCAAGGCTTAGGCTGTGACAGGCCTACAGCAGGGAGGCTGCATGGCTGGTGGGTTATACATAGGGGATCTGCCCCTCTAATGGCCTCTGTACTTGGGGTGGGCCTTACTGACCACAGGTCAAAAAATGTAGGCTCTTTTTCTCCAGTAATGCCTACGGTAAGGGTAATCCATGTAAGGGTAATCTGTAATTCTCTACAAGAAGGACCTGCTTTCCACAAAGCCAAACTGGTTATCCCCTCCTCTCTGTGAGGGCCTTGCCTGGAAAAGAGATATGGAAATAACGTTCTCCCTAGGACTTATCTAGGTACAGAATTATATGTGGGTGGTTATTATCTTCTGATAGTAAATATGCTTGCTTACTACTACCTGTCATTTTCACCTGTTGTTTTGCTATTCAATTCTTGCCACTTTGCGTGTAAAGCTTTTACTTTATTCTGTGATGTTTCTTCTTGGCTCCTTCCCAGGGAAAGATAGTTGAATTACAATTTATAAAGAGGAGAAAAGAATCACATGAGAAGGTATGTACAACTCTCAGATCACGTAGAATGGGAATTTGTTTCTGAGCTCAGATTTTGAGTGTTTTAGTCACACGATGTCAGACGAAGATGGTGAAATTCACTGGATTTCTCAGACCATCTATGTGTGAGACCTTAAAGTCAGAATGAATGTCATTTTTATTCCAATATTCACTCTGTGGAGAGAATAGGCAAGACCAAAGAAAGAAAAGTGTAAACAAAAACATCCAGGTCTTCTTTCCAACCAGAAAGATTGAGCTTATCAATATGTGAAATGTATAAACTCAGATAAGACTTAAAAATATGCAGACAAACAACTTTTCCCTTTGAGTCACTCTATATTTCTTAGAAACCCATTTCCTAACAGCATATTTTCATCTGCTCTCATCATCTTTTAGTGAGCCAATAACTCTACCAACTAGACAATAAGCAAGCTATCAACTTGCTCATTATTTTCCTTATAAGTGTGGATTTTATTTCTTCTTCTCCCATTTTTGGATATGTTTATTGATTTTGGGGAGAGAGGAATGGCGAGAGAGAGAGAGAGAAAGAGAGGGATCGATGTGTGAGAGAAACATTGATTTGTTGCCTCCCATATTCACTCCAACTGGGGATCAAGCCTGCAACCTAGCTATGTTCCTTGACTGGGGATCGAACCCACAACCTTCTGATATATGTAACTATGCTCCGACCAACTGAACCACCTGACCAGAGCCTTCTCCCACTTTCAAAGCAGAAAGAAAAGAAGAGCAGCCTTGAGATGCTGTGGCATGGCAGAAACAATGATAACAGAATGACAGATGTCCCAGGAATGAGACACCTTAGGACTGCACATGTCAGAGATGTACACTAAGAACCATGCAGGATCTCCCATTTGAACTCTCTCAAAAAAATCACCACAGTTTAAAACTTAAATCAAAATTATTTTACTGAATTCAGACAAATTTATTGGTTTTTATAGACAACCATTTTGAAAAAATGTATATTATATTATACAATATTATATTTTCTACACATTGCATTCTAATATATATGTGTCACCTAATACATACATATGAGTGTGTGGAGAGAGAGAGAGAGACAAAGACAGAGACAAAAAGCCACATTGAATTTTTGTGTAGCAATTGTGTATGAAAAAGGGTCAGATATAAATAAGATTTTAAGTGAAATAAACTGTATGTGCAATAAACTAGATGTGAAATAAAAAGGTTATATATGAAATAAACTAGCTGCCCTTTATCCTTGACGAGTCTAAAGGCTATAAGAAAGGATGTTTACCCTATTAATGTAATAAGTTGTTTTTGATGCGTTGTTTTTGCCGAATTGACTTTTTTAGAGCATTTAAATGATAAACTGAGTCTAATTCCACAACCTCAGCTCAAAGTAAAGGGCAGCCTAGTATTGGCTTCCCTAATAGTGGAACAGTACAAAACCCATTCCTGCACAGAAAAGATAAACCCTGTCCCAAGCCTTTGGCCAAAAGAAGAGGCGGGTGTCGTGCCCACAGTCATTGCTCTAGAGCACAGTGATGGCCACAGAGTTTGCAGAAGACTAGCCAAACATACTCTGATCTTTGGAAGGAAAGAGGAAAGCAGAGTGGTGAGGTTTCCTTTCTTTTCTGGGCTCTGGCACAATTACCTGATATGGAGAGACTGGCAGATAAGAATGGATTGGATGATACTTCCTGAAGGAACAAGAGTGGACTTGAACACTTTCAGGGAAGAAACCAATGGCGTCAGCAACAAACACAAATATGGCACTGTATCTCAGTGGGGAACTTGGCCAGGCACAGAACATGCCTAGGACCAAGCCGGCAATGTGAAGGTGCTGGAGACCCCTTGGCTATTACTCCTAGAACAATGGGTCTTTCTTGAGTGTCTGTGGTCTCCGTTCAGCTAGTCCCACTGAGTTCATTGTTGTGCAGGCTGCACTTCATCCAAGCACAGAACCTGGAAGTGGAGCCAAGGGAAGGCTTTCTCCTCCTGAATGCTGGGGTGGGCATTACTACGAGACTAGGAAGGATGAAAGAAAGAATCTGGCAGGGGGAAGCTTTGCGATGCTGGCTGCGGAGTGAACAGGTGGCCCCAAATCTGTCTATGTGGTGTGAAGAGGCTGAATCTGAAAATATAATGTCCTGATACTTAAATTCCAACCACATCAAGGAGGGAGAATATGCTGTAAGGTAGCAGTCTCACAATTTTCCACCAAAATGTCACTGTCAGAAGAAACTGCCTGTGCTTGGATGAGAAGAAGAAGGTATTGGTCCAAAACAACTATGTCCAGTCACAAAATTCATTGAAGTCTTGGTTTTGGTTTTTAAATTATATGGTAATTCTGTATGCTCCTATATAATAGATACATGTTGGTTTTAACATATATGTATAGCTTGAAATTATTAGTTAAATTCTTTAACTTGTCCCCCAAAGAATCATGTAGTAAACTATTGCTTCAGGAGGACACATTGTGCTCTTTCTGTGACCTGTTTTCTGTGACCTGGACACATCACCTGCACCCCTCGGTAGGTATGGATTTAACAAGAGCAGCCATGTAACAGGATTTCTGCTATGAAAACAAAGCACAGAGGCCACAGACACAGGAGGAGCCTCCACAGAGAGAAGAAGGACCCACTGCCCTCTCCCGGGGGGTCCCCACTTCGTGATTGCTGCCCCATGCTGCTCGTCAAAGGACTAAGCAGCTACCTTTTAATGTTCCGGCCCGAATGTGGGAAAATCTTGCTTTGGGGTATTTCTCTTGGCCTAGCTGAAACAGGTAATTTTTTTTTTTCAAAAAGACTTGAAAAGATAAGGAGAAAACAAATAGCAAATCTAATACAAGAAACTTTCTTGCCTCTTTCAGTTGCTCTCACCCGAGGTACAAAATTTTACCCCATGTAAGCTGGTCTTCTGGATACCCAGAGGAGGTAGAACTGCGGTCGGGGCCCCAATGTGAATTAAGACACATATGGTATAATCACACACACACAAATCTTGAGACACAGTGTAGTGCATCTTGACATTAGCGTGCAAGTCTATCTTTGAAGAGTGGAGAGAGGTTTTCTTTCTTTTCTGAGCTCTGACATTCATTGCTTGGTATGCAGAGGTCAACAGATCAGAACAAATTTGATGACACCATCTCAGAAACAAGAGTGGACTTACATGAACATTGACAGGAGCAAAATCAATGGCACCAGCAATAAGTACACATGTAGCACCAGCACCTAGAACCCTTCCTCAGTGCTGGGATTTGAGTGATCTACGTTTCATTGGAAGATGGCAAGGGTGGGGTTACTGGCAGATTGAATACTCCCAACCCTTAGATGAGATGCCAACTGCTACACACAAGATCTGCTTCAGTCCTGTATTCTATCAAGCGTAAAATAATACTAGATTCATACAGTGAACACAACACTCACATATAAATCCTAACTGTGAAATAGTAAGAGGGTAGCTTTATCACAAAGGCATAACATGGAGCAAAAGCACCAAGCATCCATCGAGAATGTGGAGGAGGTTGAAAATAGTTTACTTCATTAAGGTCTATCATGTGATATATGCAGGTAGACAATATTTATAGAAAAATATCAATGACATATCTTAGGCTTCCTTATATATCACTATTAAGGAATTGGCAGAGAGGAAAAAAAATCCACCTTAGTGGGAAATAATTCATCGTCACTTCCAGGCCAAAACCTACAATTGAATTCAGTCTCTGAAATTTGGGTAAATTGCATGATTTTGTTTCCACTCTGACCTTTGAAATCTGGCTGATGAAGGCTGGGTCTACAAGTGCAGCCAGTCTGTCCCTACACTAAACTGACCTACTAGATCCCAGACAGTTCAGCCAGGCAAATCAGCTACTAATCAGCTGCTATCTGGTTAATCTTTACTGCTTGGAAGTTGCCAGATTTTTCAGCTGCCTGCATCCAGGTGTATGAAGGAACCTCTTCCTTTCATCCTTGTCTTGTCCCACAAGGGCAGGAAGGACAGTTTTCTGTGGGAAGAGTCACTGTATGATTTAGGAAAGATATGATGACAACTGAGCTCGAGGCTGAAGAGTCCCAGCGAAGCCATGCGCAGAGTATACAACACAGGCCTGCCTCTGACACAGCTGGATTCCACCTCCCTTTCTGGACTGAAACCATTTAAATAAGGGTGGCATTAGTATTATCACACTGTATCATCAGTGGAGATCCTCATTACAGACTATGAAAAGAAGACACCAGAATTAAGCATGAGCCTGTCTGTGGTCTCTGGGTTTGCAGGAAGGACATTTTGCAAGATAACTTACTGCCTGTTAAGGATACAGTTTGGCTGTCTCCTGTGGCAGGGTCAGTTGGAGGTAGAGGTAATCACTCAATAAGCAGAGAAAAGAGAGATGCTTATACGTAATAAGCCATTGCAAATGGAAAGCGCGAGCTCCTACCCAACGTCATTCTTTCTAGAAACAAATGGCTTGGATCCAAACACTACGAAGTCCTTTCAAAATGCTGAGAGGTCTCCTGGTCCCAGTGCCTGCAAAATGTAATCCTTCTGCATCTTCTTTCATATGGAAGTAGCTTTACCAAGGGAAGAGGAAATGACTGTGTCTGCCCCTGTGCCACAGCAGTGCTTTTTTCTTTTGTCTTAAGTTACAGAGCTCCTGATGTGCAGTGTATCCTCTCAGGGGAGCAGATGCAGCAGTTAAAAGGGAGGGCCAGCCAGTGCTGGAGCTGAGGTACTGGGAACTGTCTGCACAAAACCCCTCCAAAAGGGGGTTCCCAGCCCCCTTCCTCCACACCCCTGAACCACAGAAGAGTGAAACACCACTGAGTTTCAGCGGTTCAGCAAGTGGCAAAGTTGGCCTCGTGGCAGAAGGGAGGTTGAGGTCTCTGCCAAGGCTTGCTGCTCTGGTTTCTCCCATCTCTGTCCTGTGCCAACCCTCCTGTCGGATGAAAGAAACAGTGTGGTTCAGTGGGCCAAGGAATATCTCAGGCATGGAGCTTTGGCCATGACCCTGTCACCACAGTCCTTTCCATTTATTATCTTGTACCCACTCTGGATATTTTCACTTAAAATGTGGGGAAAAAGAAAACTAACCTGTTTCCCAGGCTGGAATATAAAAAAGAAGAAAGGATATTAGAGTACTTGCTAAATACAGTACACATAAGGGCCGAATAAGGCTGACCTAAGGTTATCTATCAGCAAATAAGGCTGTATAAAGAAGTGGAGTGGCCTGGTGAGATAGCTCCCAAAACAGGGGTAGAGTGGCAGCCTTCCCAGTTAGACACTTGCTATTTCTCAGCCCCTTTCTAAAAAAAAGAACTTTAAAAATTTGCACCATTCTACACGGCCCATGTCTGGGATAGTAGCTTACCTTTCAATTGGAATAAATCAAACAATCCAGGAAATCAAACAGATTTTTTCTCTCCCCTCTACTTAAGAGAGGTTGACTCTCTGGTCTCCCTCTAGAAATAAAGAAAGGAATAGGGCTCCCTAATATGAAAGCTCCTCTATTTTCCAGCTTGCCATTAGAAAGAGAGGCCAAAATATGATCATCAAATAGTGTTAGCTCTGCGTGCCCCTCTACCTTGGCCATTTCTCCTTTTTCCTTCTTTCTAGAACTGAACTCAAGAATTAAAGATCAGAAATTCGAAGTAATTGTCAGGGTATTCCCACTCTGCTAAAACCTGTGGCTAATTTACCTTATTAGTAGTATTTCATTATGTTTGTATATTTACACTTAAAAAAACCATTTCAAAACCACAATTGGGTATCACTTTATATTCATTAGGCTATTATTTAAAAAGAAACAAAATGGAAAATAACAAGTGTTGGTGAGAACACGAAGAACCCTTGTGCACTGCTGGTGGGAATGTAAAATGGTGTAGCCACTATGGAAACCGGTATGGAAATTTCTCAAAAAATGAAATGCAGATTTACCATATGACTCAGCAACCCTACGTCTGGGCATATTCGCAAAAGAATTAAAAATAGGACCTCAAAAAGATGTGTGTTTATCACTTTCATAGCAGCATCATTAACAGTAGCCATCAACAAATGAATGAATAAATAAAATGTGGTATATACATGCAATGGAATATTATTAGGCCTTGAAAAGGAAGGAGATTCTGACACATGCGATAACATGGATGAACTTAACAGGGTGGCAAAGTGAAATGAGTCAGACACAAAAGGACAAATACTGTAGGATTCCACTTATACAAGGTACCAAGAGTCGACAAACTTATAGAGAAAGAAAGTAGAATGGTGGTTGCCAAAAGCTGTCGAGGTGGGAATGGGGAGTTGGTGTTCAATGGGTACAGAGTTTCAGTTTTGGGAGACAAAAATGTTCGGTGGATGGATGGTGGTGATGGCTGTGCGACATTGAGAATGTACATAATGCCACTGAACTGTACACTTACAAATGGTTACGATGGCAAGTTTTATGTTTTTTATGACAATAAATTAATGTGTATATCTGCTTTCATGTAGACCTCAGAACATACTTGAGGGAGGAACAGGTATTCTAAACTCCCCTCTACAAACCCAGGAAGGCTCTCAGTCCTTGAACAACTCTCGGCCTGGACTGGTGGGATCCACTGCTTTCCCCTGGAATCTAGACTCCAAGCCTAGGCACCTCTGGTGGCATCGCGAGGACCAACCACTAGATACCTAGGGGGCTGCCCACCAGCTTTTTCTGTTTGGCCCTTTGTCTGGAGGCATGACGATAGGTGTCTTGCTTGTTAATGTCTTGCTTGTTAACCAGAAAGACAGATAGCAGGTATTGGGATGGGAGGAGAGATTGGTTTAGGCCTGACTGGCATATGTCTCCCTTTTCATTTCTGTTTCCCAGTTGGTTAGAGACACCGAACCTTCTGCTCACTTCCTAGAATCTGCAGATATGACCTGAGCTGGCAGGAATGATGTTTGGGATTAAATCTCCCATGACTACTGGCCCTCACAGTGGCCTGGAACCTTTAGGAAAGTCCTGGGTCTCATCAAACTCCAATCTACTTTCTGGGTAGGTCGGTCCTTTTCTTCCATCCAGAGGCCCCTCCAAGGTTACCATTTGTCAGGCTTCTCCAAATACCAACTCCCAATTTCCAGGACAGCTAGTCAGAACCCAATCCCTCCCTCCCAGGAGACACCGAGGCTTCCTGAAGCCACTGCAGGACCGAATCTTCCAGCTGGGCCCATCATCTTCTGCAAGGAGTTTTGGCTGCAGATCTTCATTAGGTAACTGTTCCTTTTGGAAAACAAGTGGACTCTTCCTGTGCTCTTTGGGCCTTTCCGTCACCGGCTAAGAGGAGCAAGAGAGAGCTTGGACAACACCAGGTCCCTATTAAGGTAGGTGCAAGACAGATCGGTACTCCTCTTTGGTGGCCTGGGGGAACGTGGGAGGGAAGAGAGGTCAGGGGCAAAGGTGTCAGTCCCTGGCGGGCAGGTGGGTGCCGTTCCTGGCCCTTGGGAAGGTGGACTTCAGGGAACTCGGGAGTGTCCCAGAGAGTGTGTGTTCTGTGTTAGGGGTTTGTGACTAGCCCGGGAGAGAGAGGAGGGTGGAGGAGAGGTCCCTCCACGGCGCCCCCACCGGTCCTAACCTCTGGCGACAACTTTGTGCTGCTCCCGTTAGATGGCGCCCAAGACTTTCTAACCACTGGTGAAAGTGCTCTTGGCCCCGAACAAAAAGAACCGACAGCGTGAGTGTGTGTGCGACTGTGAGGGTGCGGCGTCGCGCTGACAACGTGCGCGGCAGCCTCACCGGTCGGCGGGCCCTGGTGAGGACGCGCTCACTGGCAGGCCTCCGCACAGCCCTCCCTCTTCCCACTCCTGCCAGCCAGAATCCCTGGCCGCGCTCCTCCGGGAGAAGCCGAGCACCGGCGCGGCCCGGAGAAGGGGACTCCCGCTGCCCGTGACTGCGGGGCCTCCGGGCGCAGGAACTGGGGCAGAGACAGGAAACTTGATAACGTGCACACCGCAGTCCCCTTTTCTGCCCTGACTTACCGCCGCAAACGGGGCTCACTTTTTAAGAGCAGGGGCCAGGTGCGGGTGTAATTGTTGCTTTCACTATTCAGATGAAACTGTTGTTCGGGGTAAGGTTTGCTAAACTTGCTGCGTGCGTGGCTTCAAACAACCCAGACCAACTTTCTTGCTCTCCCCAGTGCTGGTGGAACATCAAACAGACTCTTATTTTAACACACACGCACACACACACACACACACAACCCGGGGACCTTAAAGCCTTTGATACCACGGCTAGTTTGAAAATAGCTATTTAGGGCTGGGGAAGAGAGGAGATTCGACAGCTAGTTTGAAAAGAACTGTTTAAGGATCAGGGAGCGAGCTTTCTCTCCTTTACCAAGTTCATCACTCCTTCCATACCCTCCAAGAAAAGTGCCGACGCTGAAGTGATCAGTCCCCGAGTCTTCTCCTTCATGTCAGTCCAAGCGGGCACAGCACGGGGAGGGGTGGCCTCTCCCCGGCCTTGGGATCAGGCAGGAGCGGAGACTTTCCCTTTGTGCGTCCCCTTGGCTGTGAACTTTCCCGCGCGGTAGGTTCTCCTTTAAGAAAGTAGCGATCTCTATGAATATTTAATACTGAGTGCGGCCGGCCGGAGGGGAGCCCACCAGCTCGGTCCCCGCGCGCCTCGGCCCCAGCGCAGAGAGCGCGCGCGGCAACACTGGCTGGCTAGGGCGAGAACCGGGGCCGGCTGGGTGGGGGTCGGGGCCGGCAGGCCAGACTCCGGGTGAGCGGTTGGCTAGAGGATTTGTCGCCCGTACTGCCCCCTCTCCCCGGTTTTCTGCAAGAAGCGGGCTTGGTTGCTGCGAACCCGACATGGGCGCTCTTGGCTTTGACGGTATTGATAAAGGGTGGTTTCAAATGATGCCTCGAAGGAGGCCTGTTTCCTGTCCGCGTATGGAGTGGAAGGACCTCGCTGGGTGAGTCCAGAGCGCCGGGGGCCGGTAGGAAGAGCAGAGGTCAAGGAGAGAGGGGGCGAAGGCAGGAGCTCAGGGCACCCTTGCAGAGAAGTTCTCCGGTAGGTTTTGAAAACAGGAGCCAGGGTTAAACGCAGATCCTGAACGCAGAAGAATGTGAGAGCGTTGGGGGACGAAGGGAGTTGGTGATCTGTGAAGAGAGGTTGCACAGTTCCAGGGTCCAAGCGGCAGCTGGTGGGAAGATCTGGCCCACCTCGCGGTGTCCCTCTGCAAAGACTCAGGAAAGTCTCTCACCGCCGCTGACCCTCTTCCTGCGAAGGAATAAAGTGAATGTGCTCAGATATTTGATTCCACTATTGGTTCAGTTATTACTGCGTTCACGTTGAGTTTCTTTTCTGCTTTCCTCGATTCTATAGTGTGTGTGTGTGTGTGTGTGTGTGTGTGTGTGTGTGTCTCCATCCTAGGTACTTTATGATCCCATTGAGATAGATTAAAACCAAGATCGGTAATGTTTATTCTTAGATAGTTCACAAAAAGCATGAAAAAAAATGTGCGAGACACATCTGCAAATATAACAAAAATACTTTCCTTTCTGCTTGAATTGTCTGCAAATGGCTTTCGTTTACTGATTCTGAACCACCTGTACTCCCCGCCCCCCCACCCTACCAAACTAAAATGGGTCATGAATAAAGCAACAATCAGATCAAGCAATTAAATACTAATTATGACTATTAATGACTTTATTACTAATGATTGGAGTTGAGGACTCCAAAATCGCTTAATGTAATCAAGCTGTTTAAAATTCTGCTACCCCAGATTTTTATAGCCCTCCATCCCAATAAAGGAGGTAAGAAGATAGGGATGATGTTTTCAAAGAGTTCTCCAGTAGGTATCCCGTGGTAAATGTTGAATTTCTTTCTTTCAGTAAAGTTTATTGCTACTTCTCGTAAATAGTGATTCTGCACTGCTGAAGTGTCAGATATGCAAAGTGTAATTGATTATGGTAGTTACAACATATTTGGTTTGGATGCAGAATTGGGCTGGGGAGGATACATTCTCCCTCCAACTACTCTGGTTGTGTTGAAAACCCTGAAAGATTTTAAGGAAGTGTTTTAAGTCTTCAGATAGGGTATGGATATCGGCATAGCTGGGAGGTGAGAAAGTGAGGGATGGTCAACCCCAAGAGCAAAGGAGAAAAAGGAACTTGGTCTCCATTTTAAAATTTCCTTTTGCTTGTGGGTTAAATTGTTTTTGGACATTGGCCGAATGACTGCTTGAAAAGAAAAAGTGAGTGAGAGTAGTCTATGTGTGTAAAGGTTATTGTGGCTCAGTTTATTTATCACTGAAGATGGTTCACCACCCCACCCTTCATCTTTACCGACACCCCTCCTTCTCCCCAGTGGAAATCCATGCTCAGTTACGGAAAAGGAGGAGGACACATGGAGGGAGGAGGTAAATTGCTTTTGTTGTGCGCAGCAAGAAAAGAGCAGAGGGCAGCTTGCAGGGGCTCTGGTCAGCCACCATGACGACACGGACAGCTAGGGAACCTGGCAGTTCTGTGGTGTAGGTCACCTCTGTTCATTGGCTCACAGTTCAGCCCTTCATAGTGCCTGTCAGGACACTGGGTGAGTTGGGGCAATGAATTTTAAGTCTACCTTGTTTGAGACATCTCCCTAGCACCTTGGCTCCTGGGTGGAAGCCCACAGCAGCAACACACATCTGGTTCTCATGTATTTCCCAGGCTGGTATGGAAATGCCCAGGCTGCATGGCAGAAACCTGAGCTGGTGTGACAGGCAAATTTCTCTGCTGAGCAGCGTTAAAGTTTGGATAGTTTCGGAGTGCTGGGTGGCCCCTGCTCTTGATGTGAAGCACATGACCTCCCTCCTCGTTCTATTCCGTTAGAGTTAATTGCTCCACAGTGAGGGCATCTCACACATCAGAGAAGGAATCTTCCCTAGGTAATAGGATGGTACAAGTAACACCACAGGGGGAATAATTTTGGACACCTGAAGAATGTCTTCACCTGAAAAACCCCACCTAAATAAAATAGGCCTGGGGTATTCTTTCATCAGTGGCTTCCTGGGTACAAGTCTCTTTTGCCTGGCCTAGGCTGTTAGCAGGCTGTTGGCCTTATATTAGACTGTTCATCCTGACCTTAAAGCTACTACAGTTTCTGTGAGTGGGCAGCCAACCCCAGAGTCAGATCTTAACAGAATAGCTTCGTATGTCAACAGCAAATTTGCTGCTGTCCTTAAGAACCCAGAGACACCCTGAGAACAAATTCCCTGCAGACTCTGAGAACCCCCTGAAAGAGGGAGCAGAGGCTGGCACACAGCGCTAGTAACTCCCAGCAGTTTGGACCCTGCTTGCCACTACGTCTGGCAGAGGGGAGAGAGGCAGGGCTTGGGAACAGGGCTAAGAAAATCAGTTGTTCCCCTTCCTTGGATCAGCTGTAGACTAGCTTGAGACAACAAATACCTGAGAAGAGGAGTAGGGGTGGACGGTGGAGCTGGCTCTGTGGTCCGCCCTGGAGGTCCTCTGGCAGTTCTCGGGCTCTGAGTTAAATGACCAGAGCTCCCCACAGTGCCCTTCTGAACTGCAGGAGGTGGCCCAGAGCAGAATACCAGAGGCCTTTGGTCTCTCAGACCTGCCACCCCTCCCCCACCCCTTACCTTACAGAGGCCCATATCACTTACTTCTGAGAGGACTTGCTTTCTTAGGAAACCTGGTGGAGGGATATGGGGAGAGTTGGAGGCATATTTCCTGAATTCACAACTCCTTTGGAAATTGGCGTATGAAGAGGAGATCCCGAACTCTGCCAAAATAGGGGCTCCATGGTATCAGAAAACCTCTTTCCTCCTGGTGAACCCCTGAGACCCTCCTTAAGTAATTCTGACACTTTGTTCAAGATGTCAGGTAAGCTGGGAGAAGGAGTTTGGTCTGTCCCCTATCCAAGTAAATACAAATGAATTTTGCTTCTTAAAAAGAAATGTTATGGATTTAAACTTTTGCCAGCCAAAATCCACCTAGTTTCCTCAGGGTCTCTTGTCAGCAACCATAGCCCACCCCCATCTCTTTTTCCATTTGTCTTTGTGGTTTTAAGGTTGCTGTGTTTAGGAGGGTTGTTTGTGTGAGCAAGCCTTCCTGTCTCCACTCTCACCCCATCTCCCTGGATGCA
>PVKM010026029.1:0-19587 GCA_004027735.1 Carollia perspicillata | reverse complement strand
CCGAGAGCAGGGCTCAAGCCAAGGGACTCATTTTGCCCTGCTGCTGTTTCCCTGACACCAGGGGTCAGAGGGCACGGCCCAGAGCCCCCACAGAGCATCTCAGAGCCTCAGCCTCTGCTGTGTGAGAGACACTATCCTTCACTCGGTTGACAAATAGCGAAGCCCTGGCAGCATGGAGCACTTGAAGGTGCTGGGGACTCAGCAGGTAACCACTCCAAGTCCCTGCCCTCATGGTGCCAGGAGCACAGGGAAGCCACATGCCATCTGTGCCAGGCAGTGATTCATGTGAAGAAATGCAAAGCCGGCTTAGGAGCCAGCATGAAGTGGCAACAGAGAGTTTCAGACAAGGGGAATCTGAAAGGCTTCTCTGAGACACTAGAGCAGAAACCTGAAAGGGGGAGGGGCATGCAAATACGTAGTGGGGGAACAGTTCATTCCAGGCAGGAGCAATAGCAAGTGCAAAGGCCCTGGGGCAGGGGGTTGCTGTGCTTGAGAGACAGCAAGGAGGCCAGAGGAGCTGGCACGGCCCGTATGACTGGGAAAGTCACGGGGTGCAGGCAGCCAGGTCATGCAGGTCTCATGGACTGAAAGACCGCATTTCACTGTGAGCAAGGTGGCAGGTCATTGAAAGGTTAAGACCTGGGGAGTGAAGTGGTCGGATGTAAACTTTTAAAAGATCCCCTCCCACACTGCTCCGGAGGACCAGACAGAATGGACCAGCCAGCAGCAGCCAGCAAACTACGGGGGCTGCTGGACCACTCTCTCAGGACTCCTGAAGGAAGGGGAACGCTTTGCAAAACAAAAGACCAACTCTCCCTGGCTGAGTCTCCTCCCCTGGCCGGTTTGGACAGGTACCCACAGCTGGCTGTCCGTGCGCCCGACAGGCTCTCTGACTCCAAGCCGGAACATCCCCAGCTCCTGCTACAGACACGGCATGCGACCTGGGTGGCAGTTCCTGCCGGTGCCACCAAGAGCGCCTCCTCGTGAAGCTGGGGTCCCTGGGGACAGAGCCTTGTTTATTAGCTGAGGGGGTGCTCTTCCCTGCACCCAGACCCCTGGAAGCTCAGCTCTGTGGATCGGGCCAGTGGCACCGGGCCCCCAGGAAGAAATAACCACAAGCTACCTAGGATACAGGGCAGGGCCGGCCACTCAATGTACAGGGTCCAGTGCCAACTCAAAACGTGCAGCCCCTTGTTCAAAAAGCAGGGCACGTGCTGTTAAAGGCGCTCACACAGAGGGCGTCTCCAGTTCCGTGGCCTCACTCCTAGCCTGCCGTGGGTTTTCTGTGTGCTGTGTAATGTCCCACTCCCTCATGCACACACAGGGTAGGCCAGGCGGGTGCAAATCCCCACTGGCACCTGGGGCCACAAGCTGTGACATGGCAAGCACGGGCCCAGACCACCAGCTGCTGGGCTCCCCCTGCTGCCAGTCACTAGGTCTAACCAGTGGCTGCCAGTCGCTAGGTCTAACCAGCAGCAAGGGAAGCTGAGTCAGCGCCTTCTCTTCCTTCGGACCCACTGCCCCAGCCCATGGCAGACGGGTGACTCCCAAGAGCACTGCAATCTCTGTGCTGAGATGTGCTAGGCACCTACATCAGGGGTGGGCAAGAGGCCCACCCCCACCAGACTGCCCCCCCAGTGTCAACACCAGGCCCACCTCGATACATGTAGAGACATAGGGTGCAAGCACCCAGCTCCACCATTTGCCACATTGGCACCCAAGCCCCTGCCCGTGGAGGACAGCGGCTGTCACTGGGTGGGGCCTGTGTCACCATGGAGCAGGGAAGCCTGCAGCCCAGAACCATCCCAGGGGCATCAGAGGCCACGTCAAAGCCCCCAACACATCAGATGTCACTTTCAAAACATAAATTCAGAGATGAAATTACTGAGGACTTGGAGATGGTGACTCCAGCATTAAACCCCAAGAACAGGGCCCATCTGAGGGCAGGTCCCATGGAGCCAGCCCAGCGTGAGGACAGTGAAGCCAGAAGTCTGTCCAAGCTCTCAGGCGGAGAGGAGACTGACAGGTGTACTCAAGCATGATGTCTTCGGGGCCGGAGAGACTCGGTTCCACCCCCCTTAAATGGGCACCCTGATGACACCAAGGTGGCAGGAGTGAGGCACACACTCTGATTACTGAGGAGGAAGTGCCTTTGGGTTCTGGATGCCGTCCCTCCCATCCAGATGCACCCCCAGCACTTGCACATCCTGAGAGTGGGTGCAGCCTTAACGTCTGCGCGCTGGGCGCTAGCCTGACGTGGCAGGTCGGGATCCAGTCTAGCTGTATGACCTTGGGCAAATTACCTCGCTTCTTCGAGCAGCAGAGTGCTCCTGGGTGCAGGGGATGATCATAGCAACCCTACCTGTCTCCCCGCTCCTGTGAGGACTAACAGGTACCTCGCAATCCCTTCCTTCCCTCTCTGGATTCCACCCAGGCCCCAGTCTCCTAGGCTGGGAGACGGGCAGGAGCATTGAGCTCCAGAAGTAAAAGCCTGGAGGGAGCCCACACAGCTGGTGCACAGCTGGGCCGTGGGAGCTGCCGGGTGTCAGAGGGAGGGGCCAGCGAGCAGAGCTGGGAGCTTCAGGAGGGGGGTGTGGGGACAACTCCACCCCACAGCTGAGGCCCAGCTGGCAAGGCCAAGTTCAGGGGGATTCCAGGGTGGGAGCTGGGCCCCTGGGCATGGGGTCTCCTTCTGAGTAAGCTTGGGAGAGAGAAACATTGTTGGGACTTGGGGTGAAACATGTCAGAAACCCACTCAAACCTTCGGTGGTGTGGGGCAGCAGACAGCATAGAGGAGAGGAAGGTTCTCCGAGGCAAAAGCATCTCTCTGGAGGCCACCCTGGTCCATGAGCCACCACTTCCATTCTAACTGGACTCAACCACCCCTCCTACTCGGCTGCCCAGACCTTCAGAAAACGCAGAGCCAACCCTGTGGGTCAGCCTCACCAGAGGCCAGCTCCAGTCTGCCCAGCCTCGTGCCTGCCTCGGGGCCTTTGCACTTCCGGCTTCGTCTCCAGGAGACTCATCCCTTGGGTCTTCTCAGAGCTCCAGGCTCCTCCTCCCCCAGCTCACAAGTAGCCTCCACAGAGAAGTCCACCTCGACCATTTGCCTTGTGCTTCTAATCCGAGCCCTGCTATTCTCTCCCCCCCAACCCCCATGTATTCATCCTTCCCTTAAATTCCTATGTATCTGTTAGTGTCTTGGTCTTGTTCAATGCCATTAAGTCAGTTTATGAAAGAATGCTGGACTACCATGGGGGACCCAGGCTCTGCCTAGACTTTCTTTTGTTTTGGTCAGATAGCACGACCCTCTCGAGCCTCAGCTTTCTGGCCTACAAGGGGCCCCACTGGCGACAATGGTGCATCTCTAAAGCAGCAACAGCAGGTTTTCTCCAGGTCCCAGTGGGTTAAGGGATGCACCAAGTGCCCAGAACAAGGCGGCCTGGTCAGTCTTGACTCCAGCCATAGGACGATTCTGCCGGGCACTCCAGCCTGGTCCACCAAACTTATTTGGAGGATTTTCTGCATTCGGCCCAGACCACAGGGATGGTTAGTGGAGAACACAGACCCAGTCTTAAACACCTGTGTGACCTCTGGCACATCACTTCCCTGCCCAGTGGCTTAGTTTCCTGGCTTGTGATATGAGTTATAACCATGTGTGAGTGGCAGGGAGGGGACAAGGACAAGAACACCCCTAGGAGCCCTGGCTGGTGTAGCTCAGTGGATTGAGCACGGGCCTACGAACCAAACAACCGCGGTTCGATTCCCAGTCAGGGCACATGCCTGGGTTGCAGGCCAGTTCCCAGCAGGGGATGCAGGAGAGGCAACCGTACATTGATATTTCTCTCCCTCTCTCCTTCCCTTCCCCTCTAAAGATAAATAAAAAAAAAAATTTAAAAACTCCCCTAGGAGTCTGCCCCAGTCTCAGACCTGGCCCCACCCCTAACCCCCTCTGGGGATTGCAACTCCCCAACTTCCAAGTGCCCTGACTTCCAAGTGAGGACCCTAGAGGTCAAGGACCAAGAGTGAGACTGTGGTCAACCTGTCCCTGGGCTTCTGGAGCTCCTGTGTCTCAAGGCATATTTCAATTTAAGTCACCCACTGCTTCCTCCGCACCAGCCTGGAAGTGATCCATTCCCTGACCACAAACCTGAGGCTGCGAGAGGCTAGGTCCGCGGTGCCCCGCCCAGTCCGCCCGGTGAGAGGCTCTGCTCCAGCTCTCACTAGCTGTGTGACCTCACCCAAGTCCTCCAGCACTGTGCCTGTTGCCTGGTCTGTGGCGTGGGATACCAACGATGTGCACCTGTCAGACAGCGAGAGTTCATGGGCCTATGTCACGGGAGCTCTTGCAGTGACCCTGGAGTACGCAAGGGCTCAACCTCATCAGGAGGGGCAGGTGTACTGGGATTCCCCTCCCCCCCAACCCCATCCCCGCCGGGAACACAAAGGACATAACTGACCAACAAGATGGGGTGGGGGAGGGTGCTTGACTTTCCCCGCAAGGAGTCATTGCAACACCTATTTAACAGAAGTGGACCCTGAGTCTGAGAGAGCTTGAGAGGTGGGCCCCTCAGCCTGCTCCAAACATTCGCTTCCAGTCGGTGTGGCCCTGACCATGCCCATTTCTCCCATGGAGGACCCTGTGGAGGGCCCCCCGCTGCCACCGGGGAGTCATCGGAGAGAAAACAAGGTGTCTTTTTAAATAGCATCCCAAAATGCCAGAGACCAGCCTACCCTCGGGGCAGCCCACCTGAGGGGCTGCGAAGGGCTAGTCCGGAAGGTGCCAGGAGTGTGAGGCATGGACCTTGGACTGGCGCAGGGCAGGCTTGGAGACTGAGCCCATCCCACCCCCATAAACCCCGCAGAAGCAGCCTGCAGAGACGCATTTGCCTGCAGCGCCCCGTGCCTGCTCTGGAGAGGGGACCCTGGCCAGATCACAGCCCTTTCTCACGGCAGGGGTGGGGGAGGGTAAAGGAACCCGCCCCTGCGGTGGCACAGCGCCCGCTAAGAGCCAGCCTCCTCTGGGCGCTGGTCTGGAGCCTTCTGTGAAATGGGGAGCAAAGGCCCTTCCTTCCTTCTGCCCCCGTTCAGGCCCTGCACTAAGAACAGGGAATGGATTTCGCTTTAACTACTCCAAAGACATGGCCTCATTGCACCCCTGCTGGGTGCTCTGGGCCCCCAAAGAGGAGCCGGGCTTTAGAGGCAGAATGCAAAGCCTCAGGGGATGATGTACTAACTTCCTAGAGATCCCCATCAGAGAGGCAGAGACCTCATTCCAGCAGAGCTATCTTTTAGAGTCTCCAGGGGGCACACTCACGCCTGAGATGGTCTCTGCTATGTAGTCATCAACTTGTAATGCTGGCAGTGCCAAACATCTCAAGAACATTTCGTTTTCTACCCATAACAGCACAAAGAGATCGTCATCATGACTCCACACTTCATATACAAAGGAAGTGGGATCAGAAAGGGTAAGTAACTTGCCCAAGGTCACACAGCTAAGAAGTGCCAAAACCAGGATTCATAAGACCAGGTGATTAAACTTCAGGCAGGTGTGAGGACACTAAGCTAACCCTGGGTATGGCAAGTGCTTTAGGACTCTCTGCAGAGGCAGGAGAAGGTGGGTGTGCAAGAGGGAGGGCGTGGGGGTTGTGGAGGAGAAGCTGCAGGAGGAGAAAGGAGAGCTTAAGTCCCAGGGGTCCTTGTAAGGAAGTTCCCAGGGATCCCCGCTGCCTCCCAGTGCCTTGGGGCTGACTGCAGGCACAGGCAGGGGACCAGCCACCCACGGCCCCACCGCTCGTCCTCCTCCACGCACTGAGCCATGCAGCCCGTTCTCCTGGGGCCTTCCAGTGGCTTCTCTGGGCTTCTCAGTACATCGTTTCTGGGGGTTTATCTCCTCCAGTCAATGTCTATCTCAGGGTCCCCCCACCCCCAGATTATGTGTGTCTGCCAGTGCCACCAGGTCCTAGGTGGCAGAACTGTAGGGATGGTGCAGAGTGGTGCCTTGAGGGTATATATTTACCTCTCCACGGGCTGTGTGTTCACTGGAATGTGTGTGTTGGTTGTGGGTATGCGTGTGAGCTTTGTGCGTAGAGTGTGCAGCCTGTGTTGGTTGTGTGTGGCTGGGTGTCTGTGCTTGGTCGTGTGTGTTTATGCGACGTGTGTTGCACTGCACGCATTTGGAAGGTATTGTCTGGGTGTGTGCACCGGCTGGTTGTGCATGTGGTGGTTGATGTTGTGTACCGCTTTTGTGTGTGTGCATGGTGTGTGTTGTTTGAATGTGTGTTGGGCGTCTCTGTTGGTTGTGCATGTGTTGTGTTGGTTTTGTGCATGTTAGATGTGTTTGTTGTGGTACTGTGTATGCCTGCATTGATGACGTGTGTTGGTTGGTTCTGTGTGTGCATGTGTGGGTGTATTCGTGTGTAGCTGCTCTCTGTAGCAGAGAGAGCCCAGTCTGGCCTCAGGCCCCGCAGGCGCTGCGGAGAGCACAGGCTGTGGGGCCACGGGGCCGCGGGAGGGCGCTGCGGAGGAGGCAGGTCGGAGTGGTGAGAGGGTCCTCCCAGCCTGGAGCGGGGGTGCCGTGCGCTGTGGGAGGGGAAGCTTGCGGTGGGGTGAGAGTCTGGAGTGAGCCCTCCGAGGTGCCGTGGAGAATGGTCCTGAGTGGGGGGCAGGTTAAGGTGCTTGCAGGGACTGCCAGGCTGGGGGAGTGTGCGGGCCGCGCCTCCGTGTGATTGGCTGGGCGGGCGGGACGGAGCCGGGGAGGCCGCAGGGCCCGGGAGGCCCGGCCAGGCCGGCGCCAGCCGCCAAGTTGAAAGGCGACCGAGGCCTCTTCTCTCTGCTTTCCATTGCGCCCCGAGGGCTCCAGGCAGGGCGCAGGCCGGGGCCGGGCTGGCTCACCTCCGGGCCGCGGGTCACTACAGGGGATATTTCAGGGCGTAGGGGGGTGAAGGATGGAGGTTCCAGCACGTTCACAGCTTTACGGCCCTAAGATTCCCACCCGAGGCCCCCGCCTTCTGAGTCACTGCATTCGCGGGGCTTCCGGGGTGACCTGGGCCTTCAGCCCCGTGGTCAGCGCGGAGAAACGAACCCTAAAACAAGGCGCTCTTAGCGTCAGCTCTGCCACCCCACACCAGCCGCACAGATCCCCGCCCGCCCGGCCCCCGCTGACCTACGCCCGGGGCTGGGAGCGCCCCAGGTCCCTGCTGCCCCGGAAATCTATCTCCTCCCTGGCCGAGCTTCCACGCCAGGGCCCGCGGGCCCCTTTGGTACTGCCAGCACCGTGAGAAACTGAGTTTGCAGACTGAAGCTTCCGTCTCTTCCCCCCGCCCCCGACAAGACGAAAACGCCTTCGAGGAAGGCGTGCAGGGCAGGCGAGACGCTCTCTTTCCCCCAGGGGACGGCGCCTGCGGGCGGTCAGCACCGAAAGGAGTTAAATCCCCAGAGCCAGGGCTGGCCGGTTTTCCAGCGACCGGCGTGTTTCGAAGGCCCTTTACCGCGGTCACCCCCCAGCCCCCCAAGCGGGACCCAGGCACTTTGCGACCCTCGAGGAGAGGTGGCTGGGCCGCGCCCGGAAAGCGTGGGTTCCGCAGAGGAATCCGCATTCCAGGAGCTACTCTGCCCCTTACTGGCTCTGTGACCTGCGACAATCGTGTAACCTCCCTGGACCTCAGTCGTCTCCCTCGTAAAAATATCTCCGGGGGTTGTGGCGAGGCGGCGTGTGCGCGAACTCCCGCGGACCCGGTAGGTGGAGGCCCCGCGTGATCGATCCGGTGTTTCCTGCCAGAGAAGGAAAGTGATCGGTAAAGGACGGGGCCTGGGAACCCCTGCCCACTCCGCCCGCGCTTGATAGACAAGCAGTTGAGTTTGAAGGGCTGGGGTGGGCGAAAAGCAGTGCCCGGAGTCGCACCGCCCAGTCCCGCCACACCGGCGGGACCTTGCCCAGGGCCCTCATCACCACAGGCCAGCGCGCCGCTCTGGTCCAGCAAACATTTATGGAGCACCTTCTGTGCGCACTCCCGGGCCAGAGAGGGAATTCGGAAACAGAAAGGGGCGGGGGTAAAGAAAAGGCTGCACGAAAAGAAATAAAAATGAGAAAACTAGGAGGCATAGAATTGGAAGGAAACCGGGACCCAAGCTCAATAGGGGCGGAGGCGGACGTGGACGCGGCAGGGTCCCAAAGCGGGGGTGGGGTGGGGGGTGCTGCTACTCCCGCTGAGTCCCAGAGTGGGGGAAGGGGGCGCGCCAGCCTGGCCTGCAGCTACCGCCTCACTGGAGCCGTGGTGTGTCTGCAGAGCGGGAGCCCTTGCTCATTACTGCAATTATGTTGTTCTGAATTTGCCTGAACCCTAAATTGCCAAGCTTCGAGGAGCCAGTAGACCCGGGAGCCCCAGCCGGAGGAGACACCCGATCGTGCCCCGCCATTCCCCCTTATCCGGTGCGCGCTGAAAGCGCTCTGGTGCCGCAGACGCACCGTGAACTGAGAAAAGTCAGATCTGATATCCCCTGGGCACCCTTCTACATGGGGGCTCGCTGACCCTTCCCCAAAATTATGGGGGCGGAGGGAGGTAATTCCGAGGCCCATTTTGCAGATGAGAAAACTGAGGAAGGAAGGGATGAGGTGTTTTCTCTATCCAGAGTCGGGCAGTCAGTGGCAGGGCTGGGATGCACCATATGGGCTTGTCTGACTTCAAGTTCAATGCTACTCCCAAGAAAGGAAAGGAACCCGGGAAGATTGGTGAGAGCTGGGGTGTCCTCCACATGGCCATTCAGGTTGCTTAGTTTATAGGGGGGATAAAAAAATTTACTGCCTCTGCAAGCAGCAGCGATGTACCGCAGCCCCCACCTCGTGGGCCAGCGCGCCCGAGACCTTTTTTAGCTCTAACTCTGCACTCCTCGCGACCAGGAAGCCCGGATTCGGGTTCCGGCCCCGGTTCTGGAAGCCCAGAGGTCGGCGGCTCCCCGAGACGACCCGGTGCCACGGACGACGGGCATTCCGCAGCAAGCTTCTTGTCTTCCCTTAGGAAGGGGAACTGTGGCAAGTTCAGACTGCAGCCCCAGCCACGATGAATGGAATCTTTGCCCCAGGAACCGAGGCTGAAGGATTCGAGACCCAGGTACCCTGGAACGTGTCCAGCGCCAGCTCAGGGTGCCTGCGCGAAACCCCGCGTTCTCTCGGAATTCCTAGGCGGACCTCGGATCCCTGAGCTATAACTACGCAGCGCGCCCCCGACTGGGTTTCCACACTGCGCAACGGTCTCTACCTCTGGGGACGTCCACACTCCTTAAGTCCAACGCCAGGTACTTAAGGTTTTAACAACCATTCATCTGCCGGCTTCCAGTCCCAGTGGCTCGCCTTGCCGAAAAGGCTGCCCAGGGCTGTCCTGCGTGGGGTTTGGAGGCGCCGGCCACTTCGGGACCGAAGTGGGGTGGTGAGGAGGGGCTTGTGCAGATCTGGTGAGAATTAAACCGGGACCCCCAACTCGACGGAGAGCAGAGCCGTTCCTGAAACATACTTGGCTGTATCCACTAAGAGGTCATTTTCTGCCTTCACCATCCTTGCAGAATTTCCCCCAGAAGGCTAAACTTGGCGCTTGCTCAAATATATTCTCTTGGAAAGCCTGAACTTAACCTTCTATATAAAAGGAAAACGAAGTTTGTGAGAGTTGGGAGGCAGGGCTCATGCAAAGGACAAGTCAAGGCGGGAAGTAGTCGCCCTGGGTTTTGGGTATTTTTTTTTTAGGGGTCATAATTGGGGGTGTGAAGGCGCTCACATTCTGGCAGCTCGAAATTAGTTCCACAAATCCGGTCTACACCGGCGCGGTGATTTAGAGCCGCGAAGCAACGCCTCCATCCCCCCACCTGGCCTCCTGTGGGAAAAACAGGTCTGCGGGGGTGGGAATTGTCTGGATTAGCCGTCTGCAGTCATCAAACCATTTGGGTGATTCGCTTTGTTTTCGCAGACAGGTTAAAAGGGGAGGAAAAAGAAAGAGTAGGTTCTGGGTCGCCTGAGCGAGTGTCGATTTCAGCTTAAAGTGAATTGGAAAATTGAGCCTAATTATCCTAGGTAATTGCTTCAATTCTCCACTTGACTTTGCTAATGCAGATCTGTCCTGTGTGTTCAAAAAGACACCCCCCTCCGTCCCTGAATGTCCCGTTGTCACCTCAGAAAGCTGCCGGGGAGAAGCGACCACCACACTGAAAAGCAATCGTTTATGTGAAGAGATGGCAAGGAGTACAATTCAAATAAAATACTGAATCAGTACAGAGATCATTTCTTGTAGCTTAAAATTAATTTATTTAACAAATATAGCTATAATATAAATGATAATAAAATTTCAAATATACAGTATATTACACCCAATCCCTTCCAAAGGGATTCTCGAGAGCCACACAAATGTACTGTTAAATAGAAACAGAATTTTACTTTTTATTTTACAATTTTTTCTTCTGGTACTGGTAACAGAGAGGTCCCTTCCACCTACCTTTGTAACACATCTGTGCGCCCCCCCCCCGCCCAAAGCAAAAGTCTCACTGAGGTTCTAAGTGCTCCAGGGGGAGGACCAGGACCCATCTCTTCCGGAGTGTCTTTTCTCCCCATTCTCCTTTCCAAACTCTTCAAACGCGAATTACTCTGTGCTCTTCCTGCCCACTGCCAGGGCAGGAGGCAGCCATGCTGCAGCAGGGGCCTCTGCTCCTGGTCCAGCCAATAACTCTGTTCAGGACCAGGTGCATACATTTCTTAACCTCTCTGTCCTCAATTTCCCCATCTGTAACACAAGGGGTGGACCTAGATTCTAGAAGAGCAGAAGGGACCCTTCCAGTCACTTTCTGGGAAAGGAACGGACTTCAGAGAGTGAAGTCAGGGAGCATCAGGGAAAACCCAGAGCAGTGTGGGGGCTAAAGGGAAGGAACCAGGCGGTGCCAAACAGGGGAGCTCGCTGGGGATGGCCCCAGCTGCTTGCAGAAGATCAGGGCTGGAGGATGTGGCTGGTGCCACGGGCGCCACAGGCAGGCGACCCTGGGGCCCTCTATGTCAGGTGGTACATGCTGTAGCCTACGTGGGCCGTGTAGAGTCCCACGGGCGCCACGGGAAGCGCAGCGCGCTGGAAGGGACCAGAGGCACCGTAGAGGGAGGCGCCGGCGGCAGCCGCCACGGCCGCGGGGCCGCCCAACGGGAAGGAGAGGCCAAAGGCAGCCGGTGGCAACATGGGTTTGGCGGCCATCTTCAGCTTTTCCAGCTCTGCCTCCTGCAGTCTCTTGGCCTTGGCACGGCGGTTCTGGAACCAGATCTTCACCTGCGTCTCGGTGAGGCTGAGCGAGCTGGAGAACTCCGCGCGCTCCGCGATGGACAAGTACTGCTTCTGGCGGAACTTGCGCTCCAGCGCCAGCAGCTGCGCCGTGGTGAAGGGCGTCCGCGGCTTGCGGTTGGTCTTGTGCTTGCGCAGGGTGCAGGCCGGCGGGCTCAGCCGCCCTAAGGGGCCGAGAGAGAAAGAGTCAGGGGGTTAAGAGTGAGGGAGCATCATCTGCCCAAAATAGTAATTAATGGTTGATAACAATGCTGGCTATTCATTTTCATCGTGGCGCTTGTTAAGGATTTCCTCCAATTCCCACCATAACCCCACAGGGCAGACGTTCTTGTCTACTTTTGGCCAATGAGAAAACTACGATTTCAAGTGAAACGTACCCACGTTCAAGGAGCCAACGTAACTGGGAAGAGGTGCAACGGCCTGAATGCTAGAGGGCCACTTAGGCCCGTGGCAGCAGGGCCTCTTTCCACCGCCAAACACAGTGGGACTGCTGATGTGAACACGGCTGATGAAACTCTCAGGGAGGGGCCCTGCGCCCAGCCCAGGAGCATACTTAGTTTTGTGTGCCCGCCGAACACTGGCCTGTGCCCAAGCCTTCAGCTCTGGGCTAGGGCACTGCGTGGTGGAGTTCAGGTCTCCAAATCCCACTCTACCGGGACATGCTGGGGTCCTACGGGGCTCTGTGGGCCGCCCCTGAGCCTGCAGGTGGGGCAGGGCCAGCTGTCCTGGAGGTCGCACCGTGGCCACGTCTCTTAGATCTATAAAGCACCAACCAGGGCAGGGAGAGAACTCCATTCTAACAGGCCGCCTTCGACCATCTGGGTGTCTGAGCTGTGTCTCGAGCCTCTCCCACCCCCAGTGCCTTCGCCCTCGGGTCACTCAATCATGGGGTGGAGGAAAGCGGGGGGTAGCAGCTTCTGGCTTCTCCTCGACCTGTGGCTCAGTCCGCAGACACCGACGGTGCAGAGCGGTCTCTCTCTTATGGCTTCAAAACAGACCTCAAGGCTGGCGGTGAACAAGACCCAAGCAGAGGGTGCGAGCAGGTCCAGAACCGGTCCGCTGACGCAGCTGAGTCCTCCACGCCTGCCGGCTGTGGCCGGATAAAATGTGGAACAAATTACACCCAGGTCGGCAGGGATCCTGCCAACGAGAGGGTCCAGGGCGAGGCCCTCACCGAACCCCCAGGTCCTGGAGAGGACGTTTTGCCTACTCAGCAGCTTCCCTCTGGGGTAAAATGAATTCCAATGCGGAATGTTTCACCATGCGGGTTTTGCCTAATTATGCATTTTTTTCTTGCCTTAACCAAACAAAAAACAAACGATCCTTTGGGCTCTCAGACCACCAGGGTGTGAGTCCAACGAACTTGCGTTAAAGTCTCTCCTTCACCATTCGAAGACACTGAGAGTCCGGGAAGCAGTTGGCCCTCGACTCAGTTTCCGAGGTCCCACCCGAGGGGTGGGCCCCTCTTTCCGCAACCACAGGACAGCCCATCACTGTGCCACCTTCTCCAGCCATTAGGCCCAGGGAGGGGCTGGCCTTTCAAAGACGTTTAATCCCCAGATAAAAATCATTCCTCAGCATCACGCCATTGAATTTGGGTTGCTATTATGCCGCGCAAAATAATCGGAGGAAACGAGAAAACTTGGGAATTTCCCATGTTCCTGAAATATCTCCCAGCCTGTTCCCTGAGCAGAAAAGCCGGCCCGTAAGGCCTTGGAACGACCCTGAAAGCGCCTTTGGTGGCCAGAGTCTGCTTTAGTGGCCCTGTCGGAACGTTTGGGCACTTCCAACCGGATCGGAGGGGGCGCCTCCCACTTAACTAACTTGGTGCCCCGCCCCTCCTCTGGACCTGAGCGTCCCCCTCCTCCTAACCCACCCAGAGCACCAAGAATCTGCCTGAAACTTGAAGGCGGGAGGGGGGATTTTTCGAGAGCTCCAGAACCTTCCGGCAAAGAGATGCTTTAATTGGGGGTGGGGGGAGACATCGGACTTCTAAGATAAGAAAGTGAAACTCTGCGTGCAGGGAAGATGTCCGCGCCACTCGGACCCACCCGGTGGGGTAAAGGCGCGGCAGGGTCAGACGGGGGAGCGGGGACTCCTGTGGTTGTCTGGTGGGGGCAGGGTGACCTGACACCCGAGTTCTACAAGTGAAGTCCCAGCCGCAGGGCCTCCTGGCCAAGAACAGGAGCCCACGACAGTGGACCCAGCGCTGGGCCTGAGCCAGGCCTCGAATCATCTTCCTGGGTGGAAGTAGGGAGTGCGCACACCCCGACCTCCCAGCCAAAGTGTCGACAGCACCGGCTCCAGGTACGGGCAGCAGGTACGGTAACGCCGGAGACAAGCAGGCGCCAGCGCGCGGCCTGGCGCCGGGGGCCCCGCATCCCCGCCCGGCCCCCTCCCCCGCTGCCTGCTTCTGGCTACTCACTGGCCGGGGGCGGGGAGAAACGGGGATTCTGCATCCACGGGGTCCTCTCGGACTTCTCCGGACTCTCGGCTTTGACGAGTGCATCTTCTGGCAGCTTGAGGAGTCCTCCCACTGAGAAATGGCCGAGTGGCCGCGGCGAGGACGGCGCGTCCGGGGCGCCCAACGACCCGGGCCGGCCGCCCAGGGGCTGCGCCGAGCCGCCTGCTGCCTGTGCACCCTCGGAGGCCACCAGGGCGCTCTCCTTGGCCCCGGGCTTCCTGTGGTCGGCCATGAGCGCCTCCACGCTGAAGGGCAGGAGTGAAGGGGACACTTTGGGCTTGGCCCCCTCCTCGTCTATGCCCATAGCGGCCGCCGCGGCCGTGGTGGTGCTGGGGGTCTGGCCCCCGCCGCCCCCCGCTGGCTTGCCGAAGGCGGAGTCTTCCACTTTGACACCGAGTGGCAAAGAAGTCATGTCAGCAGCCGGGGCCATGCAGAGCCGGCCCCCCCCTCCAGCCGCGGCACGGGCCAGCCTCCGGGCATGGGCTTCGGGCGGGCTGGGAGCACGGCCGGCCTCTGGAAGCGCCCGGGGCCCAGGCCGGGCGGGCCCTCCCGCCCCTGCCCAGAAGGCCGGCTCCGGCGCCCTGGGCCTGGCTCTCCGCTGGCGCCGCCGCACGGGCCGAGCTCCCGAACGCACTAGCCGGCTCCGGGTCGGGCGGCCGCTTTCCACAGAACTTGTTAATAAGGCAAGGCCAGCGCGGCGGCGGCCAATCAGCGCGCCCGGGGGCGGGCCCGACGCCATCCATTGGGCGAGGCTCCTGGATTTGCCCCGGGGTGCGCTGGACTTCGGGGCGCTCAGGGGAGGGCGGGGCCGCGGGAGAGCGGAGGAGGGGAGGGTGCGGGAAAAACTTTCCTTGGCGCTCCAGCCCGGGGTTGCCTTTCTCCGTCTGGGTCGCCTTGGGGCCCTATTTTTTCTGGGGTCCTGGAGGCCTTTCCCTTGTTCTCGCTCCTTTTCTTCTGCCCTCTCCCTCCCTAATCGCCTCTCTCACCCACTCCTCCTTTTTTTTTCCCCTCTAACCCCTGCCTGTTGTTCTCTTCCACGGCTCTTCTTACCTTTCTCTGCAGTCAGTTGCTCTGTTTCTCTCTGCCCCCCCCCCACTATCTGTCTCCCCTCTTCCCCACCACGATCCTTCGAGTTGAGTGTGTCAGGGCTGCGGTGGGCGGGCTGCCGGGGCAGCCAGGCCGGTCTTGGGCCGGGGGGCCGGGACCCGGGGCCAGGCGGCCGGAGAAGGGCCGCATGCTAATTGCGGGGATAAACATAAACATATACGTGTATTACATATAACTTTCAAGTCTGCACATTTATTCTAGTAGAAAGACATAATATTACTTGCTTTTTAAAACACCTTAATTTTTTTGCTCGTCGCAAGTTTACCTCTGCCTACAAGTGGGCCTCTGTCTCTGTAAGCGCTGGACTGAGGTTTGCCTAAAGAAGCCGGGCTCCTGGGGCTATGGATGTGAAGAGTAACAATACACAATATTATCTGGAATCAAGAGTCCATTTTCATACATGATGTGTCCTTTCTGCCCCCCCCCCCCCCACCTCCCGCCCCGCTCTGAACTTCTCCCGGGAGGATTACACCACCTCTACTGGTGACCGGACCGGGGAAGGAGTTGCCGGGTCCTTTTGATATAGAACTTACTGAAATAAAACCAACAGAAACGTCAACAAAACGCTCATCTGGCCTTAACGTGACCTCAAACAGAGCGTCCGCGGAAACAATAACAGTTCCTATCTCCGGGTCGCCGATCGTGGAGTGGGGGAGGGGGTCGGGGGAAGAGGCCAGCTCCCTCTCCCAGCGTGGATTCCTGGGGCTGGGCTTGAAAACGTATTCTTGCCAGTTTCGGAGGAAACGTGATTTCATTTTTGTTGTTAAAAAAATAGAGGAAAATGAGGTGGGGGCGTGGGGAGACGTAAGATCCATGCAAACTCCCAGCCAGGGCTCGACCGTTTTCTGCGCCACCGGCTTTATGGCCTCTTATCCCAGGGCCCAAGCCGGCGGCTCCCGGAGAGCTAGCGGCAGTGATTGGCGGCTCACCGGGACAGGCCATTGATGACCGCGGGGTTCTAATCTCCAGGAAACACAGGGGCTGCCGCGGCCATTTAGGGGTAATTATCCGAGCGCGGAGGGACAGCGAATTCCCTCGACTTTTAACTGGGCGCAATAAAAGCTGTAGATTAGGGGCGTCCAGATTAAGGAAAATGAATTACTAGAGCGGGAACTTTATTACCCGGACGGCGTCCGGGGTCTGGCGGGAGGGGTCGGGCTGCAGACGCCAGGGCGATCAGCAGCCTCACATCTGTCCGCGGGCTCAGAGATATGTTAAGGCCAAGGGGCGGGTTCGAGAATACTCGCATCTGTGAAATGTACGCCGCCTCTCCGGATTTCTTACACACCCGAGACTGCAACACAAGCCCTGGGCTTGGAGCTTCCAGCTCACGGAGGGCCCAGCTGGGAGCGCGGAGCGCTGATGCGGCCTGTCTTCAACGCCACCGTGCCCCTGGGGGACAAGGAAAGGTTCCTCCAGGCAGGGAAACACAGGCCACGGAGGTACACCCGAAAGCACAAGGACAGAAGGTGGTACAATCCCGTTATAGTGCTGAGGGCAGAAACGCTCAGCGAGGCTGTAGGCCGAACAACTTGCTGGCAGCCCAGCCGACACCCAACTTCTAGGGCTGGTGTTTCCCATTAAACCGTCGATAGACCCACCTCCTCTACACTCTGCAGTCGGGTTAAAGGAAACCGAGGCCCCTTGGCTTTTTTAGGTCAACATTTACAAAGCGAGCTGGCTTTGTTTGGGCCTCCTCTCCCATCTCAAAGTGTTCGACTCCCCGATCACTTTGAGGATCCAAATTATATTAAGAACTTTCTCCCTAGAAAAATGCACTCCAGACAAAACAACTTCAGGGGTGCTGGGCACACTTAAGAACCTCTATATTAAGGGAGACCAGGGGATGGAGCCTCAGGATGGGCTGCGTGGGGCAAAAGGGTCTCAGGGCTGTCTTGGGCTGCCGGCCGGTGCAGCTAGCCAGTCTGGGGCTGGGGGCCGGGGCCGGGGCCGGGAGGCGGGAGGAGGGCCGCATGCTAATTGTGGGGATAAACAATCTGTCACGATCCCTCAGCGCGCCTAATAGGCAGACGAGGATGTTGTTTTTAGGCGCCAGCGGCGGCGGGATCAAAGGCAGCAGCCGACACAGGGGCCCTTGAAGTCGAGCCCCCGCCTCCTGGGAGCAAACCGCCTGCACCCGCAGCCCCCGGCCCTGCCGCCGGCCCCCAGGCATCCCGAGCCGGGCCGGAACCCCGCGGCATCTTTTTAGGTTCGGTCTGGGTTCGTGTCTGCTCTTGCCCAGCTGGGCGGGTGGGCCGAGTGCACGCGAAGACCGGCGACACGAAGGAAAAGGAAGCCGCAGGAGACTCCACGTGGACTCCGTGCTCAGAATAGCACGGGCCACCTCCGCAGATCTGCACTGGGGTGCGGGAAAGAAGATGCTCGCGTTCCCAGGGAAGGGAGTTAGAGGGAAGACGCGGATGTCCACGCATCTCTCGGGCGTGTCCTGTCCCTGGGAGGAAACGCACAAGTTTGGGGGCAGTGAGCGGGGCACTCTGCGCGCGTATTTTTGGCTGGGCCTTTTCGGATTTCCAGGTTGGTGGGCTCCCGGAGCTGACACCGCTGGGGGCTGCGCCTGTTATCTCGCCGCTAGCACGAAGCCCTAGGCGCTCCTCCCCGGCGGGGCTCAGCGCGGCCGCCGCCGCCGCAGCCGAGAGGGCTCGGCTGTAATTCATGCCTGGCAAGGGCAGGGCTGGCCCGCAACAGATAAAGCTCCGGGACTGGGCTCGGCTTCCATCCTCCGGCTCTCCTCTGCGCTTCCGCCTCTCCTCGCTCCAGCCTCCCCCCGAACCCGCCCTCGTTCGGGCATCTTAAAGCACTCCCGTCCCCCAGACCAGCGCTTGGGCACCTGGGATCAAAAAGGCGGACTGTCCTGCGTCCACTCTCCGAGCAATTAAACTAGTGCCCCCCCGCAAAAAAAACCCGCTTATGTTAAGAGGGTGTGCGTCGGCGGAGGAAGAGTGGTGTTGTCTTTAAAAGTTCTCCCCCCACCCCGCCCAACACCCTATAAAGGCGAATTTTTAGAGCGACCCCATCTGACACGCCGTTGTCACTATCCGGGCATTGCGGCACCGATTGCGGGCTGGCCCCTCACTTTGGCATTCGCCGTCGCCTCCGTTGGGTTTTTGTTTACGCCCCTCCCCCCCCTTTCCAATGCCTTTCGTGGCCTCGACCCAGGAACCCCGCGTGCATTTTTTAAAATGTGCAGCTCAGTGGGATCCGCCGGCAATTAGCGAGCCCCGAACAGTCCTCTTTAATAGAATGAATGTGCTATGAAAACCGATTACCCGGAACGATTTATTTTGGTGGGAATTCACCAATCTCCAGGAGGGCGGCGGAGAGGGGGAGAGAGGAGGTATTTTGTCCTGGGGGGGAGGAGGTTGATGGGTAGACAGAAAGCGCGACCTCGGGATCCCGAAACCTGGGGAGGGGCCTCCAGACTGCGCGTTCTCCGGTCTTTTGGCCTCCGTTGCTCAGGACGAGCGGCTGGGAGTCGGAGGTGTGGGAAGCCGCCCCGGAGGGACCGAAGGCACCCTTCGGGAGGATTTCCCAGCTTTCAGAAGCCGAGAACTCCGGGGAGCCTTCAGTTACCGACTGGCGATCCCCCAGGCAGATCCGGGGCAAAGCGGATTTGGCTACCCCGGGACCTGGACGGAACTTTATGCCTTTCTTGACTTCTTCAACGCGAAGTCAAGAAAAAAGCTCTTTGCAAAAAGCGTTTTCTGCTTCTTGCGAATTCCTCCGCTTAAGCGGACCCAACTTGTGCGGTGGAGGCGCCCAAGTGGAACCGCCCCGGTGCGGTGGGTTTCCCCCGGCGCCGGGGAGAAAGCGGCAGGCCGGACTCCGGGCTTCTTCCCCCTGCCCACCCCTCCCCCACCGGCTTCGCGCTCCCTCCCGGCTCAGGCCCGCGCTTCCCGGTGTCTTTAAATTCGGAAGGGGGCGAGGGGGCCAGATCCGCGAGGGAGAGAGGGGGCCCCCTTTCAAATGGCCCAAATTAATGTGATCGCGACATGAGGGTGCACTTGGGGAAGATGAAAGCGGAGGCCGGCCGGCTCCTCCTAGAGCTCTATAATTATAGATAATATATCCCATTTCAAAGCAATTAGACCAATCAGGCGTAACGAACCACTTTGCTGCCGACGAATAACAAAGGCGCACGGTTATTTAAGCCTGGAGATGTCAGGCAGACCCGGAGGCTCCGGCCCCCGCCCCCACCCCGAAACGTCGTCCACCAGGCTCTGCCCACCCCGGGCCCAGGGAGGCTCTGCCCAGCCCGCGGTGGGCCCGTCGGGGTTCCGCGAGGGCCTGGACGGAGGGGCAGGGGGTGGGAGGAACGGTGGAAAGAGATTCGGCTTAGACGGAGGTGGGTGTCAGGCCCCTGTCGGAGGGTTCACAGACTCGGTCCGATTTCATCCTCTCGACCCCTGGAGAGAGGTTCCATTAAGGGCGTTCTTCCCCCTTCCAGAAGAGAGGACAGGATCAGAGAGGTGAAGCGCCTTGCCCGGGGGTCACGCTGCTAGTTGGTGGTGGGACCTGGATCTGGACTCAGGTGGGACTGAGCCCCCAAACTCCAGTCCTTTAACCCCGGGGAGCTTCCCTCGCCGGGGTTTCGATAGGAAATTGCTTGAAAATCCAGCGACTGCTGGCGGGTTTTGGTGGGACCTCCTCCCAGTCCCGCCCCCAATCCGCGAAATGGGTTCTTTTCTTTTCCTC
>PVKM010026028.1:0-19574 GCA_004027735.1 Carollia perspicillata | reverse complement strand
TCTCAACAAGTGACTTGGCGCTTTCTCATGCCATGAGGTTTGACCAGAGCCCCACAGTCACAAGGGGACAGGAAGTATCGCGCTTCCTCCCTCAGCGGCAGCACTAGACTGTCTGACTCCTGCCGGCGGCCTCCAGGGGTCTCGGCCACACACAGGCTGGCAGGCTTTGTGTTAATCAGTCTGTGTTCTGAAGGCTGTGGATTATAGCACTACATGGAATTGCCCCTGTCTCCTGGTAAAGCAGAATTTTATTCTGCCTGTGAACAGCACAGCTCTAGGAGACTGATCTTCATGCACAAAGCATCCCCTTGGCCGACTGGCACTTTCTCTCTCCCTTAAGCTCTCCTCACGCCCTTGCTAGGCTGGGATTAGCGGGTGCAAGAGGAGGATGTGGGGTTTCGCCCTGCTGCAGAGACTGGGCATCCTCATCTCTACCCTTGGGCCCCCTTTCTGAAAAGTTTTCAGGGCATCGGAGTAGAAAATTTCTAAGGCAATTTGTCAGGAGAAATTCGGTGAAAGAGGCAACCTTCCAAAACAGTTGGGGAAATAGCAAAGGCAGAAGGTTGGAAACTGACATGCCTCAGAATCTCTTGGAGGTCTAAAGACCCAAATCACAGGACCCCACCTGATTCTGCAGGTCTGGGCTAGAAAAGGTGTACCTGTAATGGTTCCCAGGAGACATTCACGAACAGTAGAATGTGCCCTCCCCAACCACAGATCCTTGGGTCTGTGGGTAGGACGAGATTCTCCGCAGGCCACTCAGGCTCCTTCAGAGTGGGCACAGGACCCAGGCTGTCCCTGGTGCATCTTAAAGAGGAGTGATGTCCATGCACCGTGTTCCCCTCACCCTGACAATATGAAGTGTGAACTATGCCCAGCATCATGAGCTCAGAATACAATGGTCTCCCCTCTCTCTTTTGTCTCCACACCCAGGTCTTCCCCCCGTTTAGGCTAATACCCAGGAAGGTGACGCTGATTATTGGGGCCATGATACAGGTAGGAGCCAAAGGCCACATCCTTGCCCCACTCCTCTCCATGGCCAGACACCTGCAAGGTAGTAGCCACCTGCACTACCCTTGGCTTCAGGCATGTCCACCTGCCTTGGACATCAGACAGGCTAAACTGGAATGCTCTGGGGTGTTGACGCCCTTGCCCTCTGAGGCGAGGCTTGGACTGGCCGGGAGGATAGGGGCTGATGGGCACTGCTGTTTCTCCCCACTCCAGATCACCTCTGAGGGAGGCCCCCAGCCTCAGTCCAACATCCTCTTCTCCATCAGCAACGAGAGCGTGGCAGTGGTGAACTGTGCTGGGCTGGTTCGGGGGCTTGCCGTTGGCAACAGCACCGTGTCAGGGGTTGTCCAGGCCGTGGATGCTGAGACCGGCAAGCTCGTCATCGTGTCTCAGGTAACGGAGATGGTTGCCTTCTGCATCCTTTGTTGTGATGGGCATCCTGCTCCCCCCAGCAGCTGCTGGGGTGGTCAGCTGTGAAGGGGAGGAAGCCCTATTTACCCGGTTTGGGCCCTGCTCCTGAGGACCACCCCTCTCTGAGATTCTTGCTCCTGCCCTCTGAGTCTACAGCCCCTGCCTGTCACCCGGGTCAGCCCTGCCGACGTGGGAGCACCTGGATGCTTTTCCAGATTGAGTCTCTGCAGCTGTTTTTAAAGGGACAGTGTCTCCAGCCCCCTGCCATGGGGACATTCCAGGGCCTGGTGATGGTAGCAGCTGTGATGGCAGACACTGTCCAGAGTGTTCTATATCCCTCCTTTAGCCCTCAGCACCTGTGTCTTTTGTCACTCTCCATTTGCAGGTGAGGGGCCACAGAAGCCGTTAGGGAGTCAGTTCCTGCAAAGCAGTTCTAGGGCCTGACCTGGGACAGCTGACAGCAGAGCTCTCGTTCCTTTTCTTCATTCACTGCGAGCAGGGCTGGGGGGTTCTGAGAGAAAAGAAGTGGGTGCTGTTGGCGCTGTCACACTTCGTGAACTACAGTGAGTTTTCAGAGGTGTGCGCTGGCTTGGCTCTTATAAGCATAAATAATTGGATACCAACAGGCCTGGGTTTCTATTTCTAGGAGAAACAGAGAACCTGAATCCGCCACTAATATCTTTGGCTCCAGTAGGCTTCTCGCCCAAGCCTCTTTGCTAGAGTCGGGGACATGGCCTGATTGCTTTTCTGGGTCAGCATTGGTGCTGGAAGGCCAAGTTGGGGAGCTCTCTCCCCCAGGAGAGACCCCTGCTCCATGTCAGTGGGACTGACACCAAGCCCATGGAAGTTGGTGTCCCTAAATCTGACCATTTCCCTTCTTCCCAGGGGGTAGGTACCTCTCAGGGCCTCTGGAAAGGAGATGGGAGGTTGTTCCCACGTCCTGAGAGGGGCCCGGGGTGCTCGGACCCTCCCTGCACCCTTGGCCTGCAGTGACCCGCAGGAGCCTCTCGGGGGAGGCTGCGGCACGGTTACAGCTGTGCTGGCGATCTGGGCTTAAGAGCATTTTGTTTTGCGTAACGTGACTGGGCAAGAACTTTTCAGAACCCAGTCGTCCTGTTCCTGGTCCAGAATTGGGACCCGGGAAGAACACGGAGGGCCCCAGGGAGCGCGCTGGTGCACGTGCCACCCTGGGAAGGAGGCCTCCCTGAGGCCGACCTTGAGCTGACATTGAGTTCATTTATTTACGCCTTTCTCCGGTAGTTTCAGTGTTGTTCACGTGTCCTAGTTAAACTGCACCGTCCTCCTGAATCACGGAGGTGGCGCTCTGATTCTGCCTGTCAGTTTTCTAAAGACAGGAAAGCATTGGGAATGCAAAAGTCTGTGCTGTAGCATACAGCAGGGCTCAGACAAGTGTCCTCGAGAATAAAATTAAGGACAAAAGAGGCTCTGCCTTTTTTTTCTCTCTAAAGAAGGTATTGTGGCTTCAGGAACTGACTAATTATTTCCCTCTTGGGGACCCCGGTGGCTGAAAACGGCAGCTGACTGGAAATTTGGCCAAAGGGGCACGTAGCCCACCTTTCCCTCCTGGCCATCGCTGTTCTTTGTCATTGGACTTTGCTGGGCCCCGTCTCTCTTGGCGTCTCCCTTCTGGTGGGCTGAGGGAGGGGCTGGGAGAAGGCCCTGGTGCCCCTTGGAAGCCGTAGAGGCTGTATGACCAGCTCCATAGGAAGGGTATGTGATTCTGGTCATAAGCTTCCAGTTCTGTCCATTTAAGAATTAGCACCCAAGGTCAAGAGGTGGACCAGGACTGGCAGGAGGAGACTGAGCAGTGAAAAGGATAAAGGGAAAGGAAGGGAATACATGCTTATTGAAGACCTACTATGTGCCAGGCAGTAGCCCAGATCACAAGACACAGGAGATGGGCTCAGCACCAGGATATGTAAAAAGAGTTTAAGAGTCTCATTAGCCTGTGTTCCAAGTAAGTCACCAGGACTATGAAGAAGGCATTCAAGTTAGTTTTGGGCCAGGATTAAAGGAGCATAGGGTTCAGAATGAAGGAAGGTATGTGGTCTGTTCTCATCAGTCTCTGCCTGGCTCCTGCATTTGTCCATTTACTCTGCTTAGTCAGAGAGATCAACAGGCTTTGGATTTGAGGTTGGAAGGGTCTGGAAACCTGTCCTGTGAGGGCGTCCCAGCCTAGAGAAGAACAGTGCCTAGTCACTGCCCCCAAGTCTCTACAGTGCTACCTGGAGCACCAGGGTGGGACCAGCCCTCCCTCCCCCTGACCCCACCCTGGGGGATGGGAGAGACAGCCACAGGCCAGGTTGCCCCTGGAAGAGAAGCCCTGAGCAACATCCTGTGGGTGCTTTCTAGCCATAGGAATGAGCAGGCCTTGGCAGAAGCCTTCTTCCTTAGAGGGATCCCTTCCCGAAACCCTGTTGCTAGCACGTTCACATACCGTCAGCCAGCCTGAGCTCCAAAGCCCTTTTCCTAGGATCTCGTGGAGGTGGAGGTGCTGCGTCTTCAGGCGGTGAGGATCCGAGCCCCCATCACTCGGATGAGGACAGGGACCCAGGTGAGGCGGGCTCCTCTCCAGCCCTTCCTGTCTGTGCTGTCGGAGCAGCCTTTTAGCAGGTTCTGGTTCAGGGTGAGGTTAGGGGAGCCACTGCTGGGACACTATACCTTTCGCTGGAGCACTTCTCTGCTCCCCCTTTATCTGCATAACCCTCTTTCCCTACAGGGTTCAGCTCTACTTCCTAGAGCACAGGGGGCAAACACAAGGCCCACGGGCCAAATCCAGCCTTCCACCTTGTTTTGTCCACCATGTTTCTACCCAGTGGCAGCGCTGAGCTCTCGCTTAACTAATAAGGAGTAATTACATTTATGCAGTCCTAAAGTTACATTCTGCTCTTTGAAGGCAACTGTGAGGCCGGTGTGGCCCCCAGTGAATATGAGTTTGACACCCTGTCCTAAAGGGAGTCTTCCCTGAATATCCTCCATACCACACCAGCACTCCCTGGTACTGTCTCCCACAGGGCAAAGCTCCTTTTATTCACAGCCTTTATCCCCTTCCAGGCCTGTGTCGGTGCACTTACTGACATAATGCCTGACCTTTCCACACGTAGGAGCTAACAACTGTGTAGCGTGTACTCAGTACTTAGTGCTTTCTGTGTGTTAATTCGTTTGGTGTTTATCACAACCCTGTAAGGTAGCCACCAGTGTCATCTCCATGTTCTAGACCAGGACGTGAACAACACATGGAAGGCTTAAAGCTCTGCCCAGAGTCACACAGCTGGTAAATGACGGAGCTGGGAACTGGCTCAGCAGCCTGGCCCAGAGTCTGTTGCTACCTTTTGCTGCGTGGGCCCCACACGTGCCCTCTAGTAGACACTCAGGGAGGACAGGCTGGAGGAGGCTGCGATCCCACCTGCGCCCGTCCACGTACGCAGGGCCCCCGTTAGACCGAGAAAAGAGCCCAGTCAGCGACTGTGGGCAGAGTGCGCCGTGCTGCTGGGGGCTGCATGTGTCCTAGAGCTTGAGGGGGTCATTTCAGGAATGGAGCCTCTCAGCCAAAGTGAAATGACAGCCCACGGCCCAAGAACGACAGGGTGGAGAGGGGCTAGTTCTGCCTTGGGCTCCATCATTTGCTTTTTCATTACATCTTTCTGATCCTGCACCATACCCATCTCTGGTGAGGGCAGAGTGGACACAGCTCATGTTGCACAAAGGAGACACAGAAGTCCCCAGGCAGTGGAGAGGGAGCTGGGCAGAGCCCCAGGGCTTCTGGGGACACTCCTGTCAGTTGGCCTCTGCTTGTCACGAGCCTGGCTTTCCCCCCGCAGATGCCCGTGTACATCACTGGAATCACCAACAACCAGAATCCTTTCTCCTTCGGTAATGCTGTGCCAGGCTTGACCTTCCACTGGTCAGTCACCAAGCGGGATATCCTGGACATCCGGGGGCGGCACCACGAGGTAACCACCGGCCCAGAGCCTCCCACCCTCCATCCCTGGCCAGAGTCCAGGGTGGAGAGGGTTCCCCCAACTCTCCGCACACTAGGTCTGCATCTTCACACTAGGCCAGTCCGAACTCCTTTTTGTTTTCTCTCAAGGCTCATCGGGACTCCTCCCAAACACTGCCACCACTCCCTAGTCCCCTTTCTCCTTCCTCTGAGTCCTTGCATCTGGGTTTACGGTCTCCCAGCAGTTCTTTTCATAGTGCTAAAAGACTGTCCCCAGCCCTTTTTGTCGTAAGCACATTCTTGTTAACCACTACTGAGTAGGTTACAGATAACCTACCAAACAGAAGGTGGGGAAAATGACAACTTTGTGGGGAAGTCACAGAAGTTCCAGAGGGTCCCTAACCTGTAACTTCTGCTCCCTTTTTGAGGTGATACCCAGTGACCTAGGGGTTTCTCCTGGTTTACGGCAGAGGCCAAACTCCCCCTCCTTAGCCTCACCTCCACTGGGCGGACCCCTGCCCTCCTCAGACCTCAGAGCTGGAGCATGTTGGAAGTAACTTCCCTAAACCTTTCTTCATGTTAACTGGAGCTTATATATGGGAAGGGACACACTTAGGATTGCCCCACAAGCCAGTAGGGACTGGGTGCCAGGCCTGGGGACTCCAGGCTGTCATCGCAGGTAGGCCTCGGGCACACAGGACCTGAGTGGGAGGTGGTTCTGTGATGCGCCGTCTTACCTCCTGCATGGACAGTGAGGGGAGAGTGGCTGCGAAGAGGAGGGGCCAGTCAAAGGGATGGAGTTTCCTAGAGGCTGCTCCGAGCTTGGCTAGTATAGGGCGAATGCCTTCCCCAGCCAACCCCGTGGGGCCAGGGTCCTGTTCCCAGGGCCAGCGGCCTTCCCCAGACTCTGTAGTACATGGGCAGAGTGACTTACTCACAGATACCCCATAACAGAGGAGCTCTGCGGGGAAACACTTCTAAGTTCAGCGTCCCTCGTGATCCATAACCACTTCTGCACACGGAAGGCTCTGAGGAGTCCTGCTGTAAAGATGCTGGCTGTGCTGGGTGGGCCCAGCCTTCCTTGCATTCACCTGAGAGCACAGTGAAGTGGCATGGGGTGTTCTGTGCTCATTTCGGGGTGACGCAGTCTGCACACTTTGGGGCTAGCCAGTCCTGACCAGGGCAGGAAGGCAGCAGCCTTTCGAGAACAGTCTGGGGCTTCTGACTGACTGCCCTTGTGGGGGTTCTGGGGCCCCATGGCCCTCCCTGAAAACATATTTGGTGTCTGTCCCAGGCGTCACTTCGGCTCCCGTCGCAGTACAACTTTGCCATGACCGTGCACGGTCGGGTAAAAGGCCGGACAGGGCTGAGGGTGATAGTCAAGGCTCTGGACCCCGAAGCTGGGCAGCTGCATGGCCTCGCCGAAGAACTCTCCGATGAGATCCAAATCCAGGTAAAGGACAGGTGGGCCACAACCACATGGGAGGGAGAAAGCGCCAGCCCAGGGCCCTGCTCCTCTCAGGGGCCATGCAGGTGCACACGAGTATGCCCACTGCCCTGCCCCCGAGGAGTTCTCGGTCTGGAGGGTCTGGGGCTGGGGGTGTGTCTGATGCTGTGGGAGCCTCGAGATGCACTGACCAAAAGCTTCACAGAGGAGTGACCTTTCAGGGGGTAGGAATTGGCTGGACACCAGGTACAAAGGCCTAGAGGTCTGAAGTAGCTTGATGTGTTTCCAAAGTAGAAAAATTTCTGAGCTTGGAATGTGGGATGCCTTTGTGGGAGGAAGAGGCTGGAAAATGCTCTGAGCTGGGCCTTAATGTAATTGAGTTTATTTTATAAACCCTCATAGAAGACCTAACAGGCAGACATGTTTTCCCCATTTGCCAGTGGCCCTGTGAGGCCTGAGGAGCAGGAGCTGCAGACGCTGCTGCCTGACAATGAGCCTGCGGCCCCACAGGAAGGTGTGGAGGGGAAGCAACCTCTCCATGTCCCAGTAGGCAGGTGGTGGGCCCCTGTGGAGGGCTGGGAGACGGTGTGACCTATCAATTCATAGATGGAAACAAAGCCTCCGAGAGGGAGGTGGCCCGCCCACAGCCCCTGGAGGGCGCGGACTCCAGACCCAGGGCCCAGCAGTCACCTGAGAACGTGTGACTCCCACCCTCCCACCCTCAGCTCCGCTTTCTGTATCTCTCCAGCCTGCCCTCCTGCCTCCTCTGCCTTTCTGGGCCCCTCTGCCGAACTAGGGAGTTGACAAGTTGCTTCGAAGTACATTTTTAGCTTCAAGGACCCTGTTTGGCTGATCTGGAACTCAGTAACCTTTGGGTCCTCCTAAATCACAAAGAAAAACCGAAAGCACCCCCTAACTGTCAGGAGAAAAGAAATGGGTTCAAGCGCCTCTTTGAAAGGAAGTAAACCATTTGTAGCCCAGGCACATGCCCCAAAAGGGGTAAAGAAGCAGATCTTCAAAGAGGGAAACGCTGTTTGCCAGCAGCCCTCGATGCCGCTGTGCATGAGCATCGCCCACAGACACCAGCACACACGTCGATGCCAGAAGACACAGAGACCGGCACAGGCACACAGACACGCGTGTAGGTGCTCAGAAACAGATAGACACAAATGCATGTTCTTTCTGGTTGAAAATTAAGTTCCAGCGCCTCTCGTGGAATTGCAGACAGGGCATTGCAGCTTCCAGATTCTGTACCTCAGTTGGGTCACTTCAGGTCTCTGTGCCTTGGTTTCCCTAATTGACGGCACGTGGAGTTTTGAGAACATTAGAAACTTAGAGAAGCTGGATCCACACATGTGTTTTATTTGGTTCACCTACTGCTTTGAAACAGTTTTTCTTTGTTGCCAACATGTAAAAATAGGAAGATTTTGCATAAAATTCCAGGATGCAGCTTGTCCGTAAGACATGCGTTTGCCACATGGCGCAGCCAGCAGGGGGCGAACAGCAGCCTCCGCCTCAGTAGAGCCATGGTCCGGTTTGCCACAGGCCTCCCCACTCTGCTCTCTCCCCGGCGGGCCGAGTGTCCACTGCCGTTTACTGTGGTACTTGCATGGTTAACAGGAAAGTGAGATTTCTTGTACCTTCGCCTCCATGTAAAGGGGAACCACAAAGAGTACATGCTTAAGAAAAATAGAGAGAAACATATTTGTGTCTGTGTTTCCGGCACAGTACGTGTGTCTGAGTTGAAGTCTGCAAGGCTCCTTCACCGAACGCCACCTGCCTTGCAGAAGGACTCACCTGACATCAGATCCCCACGCGGCTGTCAAAGGCTGTTTATTCTTCCCCGTTCAGGACGCACTGCCACTCACATTGTATCAAGTGAATCGCAAAGCTCTTTGAGACAGGCATGGAAAGGATTATTTTGAACATATTTTACAGACAAAAAATATCTAGGCTTAAGGATTATACAGTCAAAACATAGTAGTATTGGAAGGGAGTCAGGTTGTTTTCTGTTAGAAACCCTATAGCCATCAGGGGCCTCAGGGCTCCTGGGGAGTGACAGGATTAGATTCAGTCCAACATTATCAGGTTTATTATCCTGTGCTGGCCCGAGGTCACCAACAAGCTCCCATACCCACTCCCCCTCTCTGTGTCCAGAGAGAGCCTGGCAGGATAGGGAGCAACATAAGGACCGAGGGGTGAGACGGCTTGTTTCAAGATGGTCATGGTGGGGGGCAAGATGTCTTGCTGAGAGGAAGGAGAATTTAGGTGGTGCTTTCTGCAAGCTCAGTTCTGGCAGACTTACAGTTGAGCAAGACTCTACCTAGGCCCTGTAATTCTGCACACTGCCTCTGTGCGTATATCCTGGCAAACAGGTCACCTCCCCTCAGAACTGAGGCAGAGACCCGTGCTGCCTGGCTCTGGGAGCAGCTCCCATCAGGGTACACGGTGTGCTCCTGCCTGTTTCTCTTCGTCACACCTCTGGCCTCTCCGTGTTCAGCCCTTACCAACACATCATCAGTTACCTGACAGGTGCTCGCTTACAACTGCGTCTCATCTGTGAGCTCCTCTGGCTGTCCCAGCTGAGAGAGAGCAGATACCTGGACGTGATTCCAGTGCATCATGCGAAATAAAATGTGCCCCTGTTCCAGGTGTTCGAGAAGCTGCTGCTGCTGAACCCTGAAATAGAAGCAGAACAAATATTAATGTCACCCAACTCCTTCATAAAGCTCCAGACAAACAGGTACGTGAGTCAGTTTTTAGCAAGGTCATGAATCTGCACTCGCATCCAGCAGTTCATCTGTCACAAAGTCGTCAGCAGCTGCCCTGGCTGGTGTGGCTCAGGTGGCTCGAATGTCGTCCAGTTGACCGAAAGGTGGGTTTGATTCCTGGTCAGGGCACATGGCCAGGTTGTGGGTTCGATCTCTTTTGGGGCATGTACAAGAAGGTAACCCATGTGATGTTTCTCTGTCTTGCTGTCATTCTCTCATTCTCTCTCTCTCTCTCATTCTCTTTCTATAAAAGCAATGAAAAAAATCTCAGGTGGCCTTGGCTGGTGTGACTCAGTGGATTGAGCACTGGCTTGCAAACCAAAGAGTTGCCGGTTCAATTCCCAGTCAGGGCACATGTCTTGGTTGCTGGCCAGGTCCCCAGTGCGGGGTACACAAGGTGCAACCACACACTGATGTTTCTCTCTCTTTCTCCCGCCCTACCCCCTCTCTAAAAAGAAATAAATGAAATCTTTTAAAAAGTCCTCAGATGAAGATAAAAAATGACATTTTTTAAAAAGTTGTCAGCAACTGTGGCTGCTTTAGGTGAACTGAGCATCTTTCTTGATGTTGCCTTTATTTTTTTGTTGTTGTTTTTTAAAGATTTTATTTATTAATTTTTAGAGAGAGAGGATGGGAGGGAGAAAGAGAGGGAGAGAAACATCAATGTGTGGTTGCCTCTCACGTGCACCCCTCACTGGGGACCTGCCCTGTGGCCCAGGCATGTGCCCTGACTGGAAATCAAACCAGTGACTCTTTAGTTCCCTGGCCAGTGTTCAAACCCCTGAGCCACACCAGCCAGGGCTTGGTGTTGCCTTTAAAATGGATGTGGTCTTTGCATTCCTTCTTCTTTGGGTGGACATCCCAGCTCTTCTTCATCACCTAAGCCTGCAGGGCCCTCTTCTCCTCCTGGTAGCCTGGAAACTGTTTAATACCTGCTGCTGAAATCCAGTACTTCAAAAGGGAAAAAGCACCAACTTGGAAGTGTTAAATTTTCCAAATGCCTGTGTGTCTTCAAACTTGCTGCTCAAAGTGCGTGAGCATCCCATGGGAGCACGTGAAAATGCCAACCTTGGACTTAAACAAGATCCCCCGATGATGGGAAACGCACATTCACATTTGAGAAACACAGTTTTAAAGCATATCTGCAAACATAATTCCTACCTTGCATCCCAAGGGATGACTTGCACTTGAACTGCAGTTGCGAAATGGGGACTGGAAGGACCACAGGAGCACTTGCATGGTCATGAAACACATACACGTGGCTCATGAAGCCAAAATTGTCCAAATGCTGGGCTGTGTGCCTGGCTTCAGGAAAAGAGGCAGATAACACATGGTGCCCTTAAGGAATCTGGTGGGGGGGGGAGAGGAAGATAGCGTGATAAGAGCCATAATGAAACGAAATGTAATATTCAAGCCATAACCCAAAGAAGGGCCTTTCATGTGAGGGGTTAGGGAAGGCATGTCACAGAGAGAGATGCTTGACTGGTTCTTGAAGGATGCATAGGAGTTCTAGAGGGTAAGAGGAGAGGTTGGTGATGGGGTTGAATGTTGAGGCAGAGAAGACAGCATTTGTTTCAAGTCCGCTATGGAGCGGGTTTATGGGGCTGGGCCACAAAGCCTCCCTGTTACTTTATGATATTAATGAATATGTAAGAGACATAAAATACTGCACAATTTGTCTTTAGCCCAGTGTATAATGTGAGTAGTTTTGCAGATCGCTTTCTGAGCACGTAGCTCATTTTTACCCTGTTAGCAGCCCTTGGAATAGGGCATTGCTCCCCATTCACAGCTGAGGGGATGTGATGTGCCTCAAGGCACACAGCTGTCTCCGGGGCACTGGGGCTGCCGTTGGGTCTGTCTGACTCAAAGCCCCATCTTCTTCCCACCACACCAGGCTTCCTGATTTCAGTAAATTGAAACCAGTTTGCCTCAGAAACAATGTTTTACAACAAATGCCCCATGATGAAAGAAGATCAGCCCTCGTGGTCTTTCCCTCCCCACCGACCAGCTAGGTGGGTCGGTGCTGTTTTAGGAAAGGGGAAAATAAATGCTTTCCTTGGAACTTTCGGTTTTCACAATTATGTTTCCTGTGGGTGACTGAAGGGGCAGGCTCCCCTATGCGCACAGTGGAGCTAACATTGGGCCTTCCCCCCAGACCCCCATTGCTGTGTGAACAACAGCTTTGCTTTGTTTTCCAAAGGGATGGCACGGCGTCTCTGAGCTACCGCATCCTGGACGGGCCTGAGAAGGTCCCCATAGTGCACGTCAATGAGAAAGGCTTCCTGGTGTCGGGCTCCACGGTTGGGACGGCTACGGTTGAAGTGACTGCCCAAGAGCCCTTTGGGGCCAACCAAACTATCATCGTCGCAGTAAAGGTGGGATCATAGTTTGCTCCTTTTTAGAGTAATAAAGGCAGCAGTGCTGAGGCAATATCTTTCCCCTTGCGTGTATAAAAGTGAATATATTTACCTCTCAGCTATAAGAATTTAGTTCAGAATAACCAGGGGCAAAGACCCTAGATAAAAAGCGATAGCATTTTCTGGCTGTCAGAACCAAAGATCTTTGGAGACTATAGATTATACTGACCTTTTTCATAGTTGGGGAAACTAAGGTCCAGCAAAGTCCATGATTTGCTGGAACTGGCACCCCAGGATCCTGACTAGCTAGCTGGTACCTGGAACATGATAGGCACCACTGAATGCTTGTGCTAGATACCTGACCTGCAAATTATCACACCACACCCACAGCAGCCTCAAGGAGTAGCTGACCCATTTTAAGGCAAGAAAACAAACACGCAAGATTCAGAATGGAAGTGAGTTGCTCAAGGTCACAGTAATTGAGATAGTCTGGGTGCCTAATTGAGACCTGCATTGGCCTGGCTCAGGCTTGTGTCCTCTGGTCATACCAGGGTGCTTCCCATGTCCCTTCTCAGTGAGAGGACTTTCCTTCTTGGCATCCCTAGGTTGTGTGCTAGGGTTTATTCTAAATGTGAGATATTCCATATCTCATTACAGCCACCTTCTGAATCTTAGATGACAGAATACATAACCACTTCCATTTTCAGATTTTCCCTGGGTCGCAGGCCTATTTCCTTAAGTAATGTCTTTTTATTTCAAGGTGAGTGCCTGGCAGGGAACTTCCACCCTAGCTTGTGAGTGAGTGAAAGTGACTGTTTCTCATATGATGTCAGCAAATATGTCCTGAGTACCAGTTGTGTACCAGCCACTGCATCACTGAACTTTGTCAAAGAAAGCAGGGATCTGGGGACTTAGCTTTTTGTTCAGGGTAGATTTTACTGGATGGAGAACCAAGGCTGGTCTTTATGGAGCTTGGGTCCGTGGGCTCCCAGAACCCACTGTTCTCTCCTTTCCCCGGAGCAGCTGCAGTTGCGCAGTGGCCCCCAGTTCATGCTGCCTCTACAGTCCAAGCAGGCAGCATTTCTACTTCAAATGCCTGGAGAGCCTTTGAAGACTCTGAACAGTCAAAGCCCAGGGATACTTTTGCAATGTGAATAATGATCTAATTTTTCAAAGTCATGGAGTTTGACTTTCGTGGGTTGGGTTGGCTCACTGTGTAGGGAGGTGGCAATTTTGACACTAGGTTGGAACACTGGGGAGTGAGGCCTTTGCTCTTTGTTGGTCCAGTCCCTAGTCCTTCCTGAGATGGGGACCAGCCAGGAGCAAGCATCTCCTACTTGGGAGGTGGGTTTTGGGGGCAGCCATTTCCCAACACAGTCATTGCCACATCTGCATGTCGTCCTTCAGGTGTCTCCTGTTTCTTACCTGAGGATCTCCATGAGCCCTACCCTGCACACCCAGAACAAGGAGGCTCTGATGGCCCTCCCTTTGGGAATGACCATGACCTTCACTGTCCACTTCCATGACAACTCTGGAGACATCTTCCATGCTCACAATTCGGTCCTCAACTTTGCAACTAACAGGTAAGTTGTGGGTGATGTACATTTCTCACGTGAATGTGTCTCGGTTGTAACCAGATTTAATTTATGGAGGTGACTGATGACAACACAAAGAGGCAAATGCCATTAAAAGAAGAGTTTTGTTACTTCGAGTTTCTAGGAGGAGAGGAATGCCACACTCACAGGGCCACCAGGGGAAGCACCAGGCCTGGTCCGGAGGCAGGAGGAGGGGAAAGCGTGGCTGGAAGCCTGTGTTTGCTGTATGGCAGGATGATGTTTGGTGAGGACATATTCTGAGGGTCAGAAAGCAACATGCATGTTGGAGTGTTTGTAATAGACTTTAGTGTATCTTCAAAAGCTGGATGGCAGGGGAGATATAAACAACCCTGGCCATTGCCTTGGCCCTGTAATCTGTGGGTACAAATCATCAATTATGGACTCTATAGGGGTTGGTTAGAGCAAGGTACACCTCCCAGTGCTCAGGTGCTCACTAGTGCTGTGTGCAACCCTTCTGCATGACATCTCACTCTCCACTGTAGCCCATATATTGGGGCCCAGGAAGGTCAAGCCACATGTCCAGGGCCACCCAACCCAGAAGCGGGGTTTTAATACCAGGTCCCAACCAGCTCCAAGTGCAGTTCTTTTTGGATGACTCTCCTGAAATACCACTGCAGCCTCAGGCCTAATGTGAGGTGAGAGGGGGTGGTCTCCAGAGCAAAGAAGAGAGCCGTAGCATCAGCCTGGGCTTGCTGAAACTGAGTCTGCTGGAGAAGTGGTTCCCAAAGTGTGCTCCCCAGACCAACATCATCAGCATCGCTGGGGACCTCTCAGAAGTGCACATTCACAGTGCCCAACAATTTGTCTTTTACTGAGGCTTCCACATTACTCTAGGGTCGAGAACCACTGCCCCAGCGGGATGCAGTCCAAGCTCAGAGGAGGAGGAGAGAGAAGCATCAGACCAGGAGGAAGGAGCAGGGCTTGGGGAGTTGTCTAGGCAGCGCGGGGGTAGGAACATGGAAGACGGTGTCCAAGTGCTGATGACCATATAACCTGGCCTTCCCAGGATCCCTGCAACAGATGTGGCCCCTCTTGCTGAAACAGTCAAGGCCAAATGCTGGGGGCATTGTCATGATAGAAGGACCCTGATTTGCAGTGAGACCTAGTTCAAGCCCAGCTCTGCCCTTTATGGAGCCTGTGAACTTGGGCATGGCAGGTCACCTCTCCAGACCTCTGTTTTCTCATCTGTCACATGTTGATCATGGCCTAGTCCTCGGAGTCATCAACTGGGACTGTGGTTGTGAGGGCCTCTGGCCAGCTGTGGAGCTCTGTGCACACAGTACTGGCCGTCTGTCAGTCAGGGACGTAGGCCGCCCTGGAGGGAATGGGGCTGGGTTGTTGCAGCCTATCAGCTATTCTGCAGTCACGCTGGCCCTTTTTGTGGTAAGAGTCTCTCTCAAAGAGACCAGTCAGGGCTCAGGAGTCAGAAAGCATGGTGGAGGGAAGTGATAAAGCTGGCACCCTAACCCTCAGCCTGCCTAGACTAAGCCTTTCCACTGGACAACACTAGCTGGTGTGGATTGAGCTGTTCCTGCATGCCAGGCACTAGCCTCAGCACTTAAAACCACTGATCTGGTTCACTGTTCATATCAAGTCTGTGGCAAGGGTTCTTTTTTAAAAATTTTATTTATTTACTTTTTTTAGAGAGAGGGGAAGGAAGGGAGAAAGAGAGGGAGGGAAATATCAGTGTGTGAGAGAAACATCAATCGGTTGCCTCTTGCACACCCCCAACTGGGGACCTGGCCCACAACCCAGGCATGTGCCCTGACCGGGAACTGAACTGGCCACCTTTTGGTTCATAGGCCAGCGCTCAGTGCACACAAGCCAGGGCAACAAGGGTTCATTCTTATACTCATCTTGCAGATGAGGAAGTGTACAGAGGCTACTTTGCTTGTTCAGGTCACACCATGAAGGACAGTCTCTGCCTCCCCAGGACCCACCTGTTCCCTATTTGAAAACACTCTGTAGGCCACTTTTCTCTCTGGGCCTCAGCCTCCCCGTTTGCAGTATGGGGATGGCGGTGTGGGCCATCTCTGGCAGAGGGCCGTGGGTTCCTCTGGAAGATGAGGTGAGGGCAGGCTTATTCCGCCTGTGGTGCTTTCTTATTGGGAGCACCTGCTGGGTGGCCGTGAGTTGGGCAACATCTGGGGCTGCAGTCAGCAAAGGCATTGCCCAGCAAAGGACTCATGCTGCCGTTCTCCCTGTGGAGTTGGGGGCTCTTTCCCGATACTTACTGAGAGCCCTTGTATTCCTCCTGTGTCTAGAGATGAGTTTGTACAAATCGGGAAGGGCACAACCAACAACACCTGCGTCATCCGCACCATCAGCGTGGGCCTGACACTACTCAGCGTGTGGGACACAGAACACATGGGCCTTTTTGACTTCGTCCCATTGCCTGTACTACACACCATCTCTCCGGAGCTGTCCGGCACGGTGGTAGTGGGGGACGTCCTCTGTCTGGCCACTGTTCTGGTCAGCCTCGAAGGTAAGAGAGACACTGGCCAAAGGAACCCTCCTTTGTGCGATATGGGCCCTCAGAAACATGAATGGACTCCCAGGGGAGGTGCTCAGCTTCCTGTTGAAGGAGATGTACAAATAAGATTTCGTTGATGTTCTAGAACAGGAGTCAAAAGACTACCACACTGGACCACATCCAGCCTGCTGCCTATTTTTTGCAAATAAAGTTTTACTAGAACTCAGCCACACTCATTCATTTGTTTGTTGTCAGGGGCTTTGCTGACTGTTTTTATCATAAATGGTGCTGTACCTCATCAAATGCTTCTTCTGTATCTATTGATATGATCGTGTGATTTTTATCTTCCGTTTTATTTATGTGATATATTACATCTACTGATTTGTGAATATTGTACCATCCGTGCATCCCTACGATGAATCCCACTGGTCAGGATGTATGATCTTTTTAATGTATTGCTTGATGTGGTTTGCCAATATTTTGTTGGGACTTTTTTAGTGTCTATGTTCATCAGTGATTCTAGCCTGTAGTTTTCTTTGTTGTGTCTTTATCTGGTTTTGGGATTAGGATGATACTGGCTTTATGAAAAGAGTTTGGTAGTCTTCCCTCTTCTTGGATTTTTTGGAATAGTCTGTGAAGGGTAGGGGTTAGCTCTTCCTTAAATGTTTTATAAAATTCTCCTGTGAAACTGTCTGGTCCAGGGCTTTTGTGTGCTGGAAGTTTTTTGATCACTGCTTCAATTTCATCTGCTGTTATTGTACTGTTCAGGCTTTCTGCTTCTTCTTCATTCAGCTTTGGAAGATTATATTTTTCTAGAAATTTGTCCATTTCACCTAGGTTTTAAAATTTCTTGGCATATACTTCTTCATAGTAATTTCTTAAAATCCTTGTATTTCTGTGGTATGAAATACATTTATTGTGTTTATTCTGGTCCTCTCTTTTTTTCTTGATGAGCCTGCTTAAAGGCTTGTCTATTTTGTTTATCTTCTGAAAGAACCAGCACCTGCATTTACTGATCCTTAGAATTGTGCTTTTAATCCCTATGTCATTTAATTCTGCTCTGGTCTTGGTTATTTCCTTCCTTCTACTAGCTCTGGGCTTTGTTTGTTGTTGTTCCTCCAGTTCTTGTAGATGTAGGGTTAGGCTGTTTATTTGAAATGTTTCTTTTTTTTAGGTAGGCCTGTATTGGTATGAACTTCCCTCTCAGAACTGCCTTCACTGTGTCCTAGTAGTTTTGGACTGTTGTGTGTTCATGTTCGTTTGTTTCCAGAAACTTTGATTTCTTCCTTGATCTCATTTTGACCCATTTGTTGTTTAATAGCATGCTATTGAATCTCCATGAGTTTGAGTGTTTTTATGTTTTCCTTGAGTTTGGCTTCTAGTTTCAGGCCCTTATGGTCTGAGAAGATGCTTGATATGATTTCAATTTTCTTGAATTTGTTGAGGCTTGTTTTGTGTCCTATCGTGTGATATATTTTTGAAAATGTTCCATGTGCATTTGAAAAGAATGTGTATTTTGCTTCTTTGGGATGACAGGTTCTGTGTATGTCAGTTAAGTCCATTTGATCTAGGGCATTGTTCAATGTTACAATATCCTTCTTGATATTTTGTTCAGAAGATCTATCCATTTTTGACAGTGGGGTGTTAAAATCCCCTACTGTAATTGTGTTGCTGTCAATATCTTTCTTGAAGTCCTCCAGGATTTTCTTTATGTATTTGGGTGCTCCTATGTTGGGTGCATATATATTTATAATGTTTCTGTCATCTTGATGGATTCTTCCCTTAAGTATTATGAAGTGTCCTTCTGGGTCTCTTTTTATGGCCCTTCTTTTGAAGTCTGTTTTGTCTGATATAAGTATTGCTACTCCAGTGTGGAGGGTTGCACCTGCAGGGCCCCCCCAGCTGCCACAAATGAGAATAAGTCTACCAAGACATGATCTGCTTGGGGAGGAAAGATGGCTGATCTCTCAAAGGAGAAGGGCCAAGAGCCTTTTCCTCAATGGGCTTTTATTGGGTTCATTTTGCACAGGAATACAGGTAAAGCTCATTAGTCATTGTCAGGCAGTAAGGATCAAACAATAGATAGCATACAAAGAACTACGAGGGCTTTTTCTGAGTCAGGGTCAGTTAGCTAAAGGGCTACAAAACTTTGGGAAACAAACTCATTTCCTGCGTGGACCCTTATCATTTAATTGAGAGCATTCTTAGCAAAACAGGTTTCACAGGATTTTATATATTTTCTTAGGCCTGATCGCCGGGGAACCCGCCTTTTCCAGCACAGGGCTGCACCACCCTCTGTCATTGTTTCAGGCTTAAGTCAGACAGGGGAAGTAAGGCAGCCAAGAGATTAGGAGACTTCTTGCAGACAGAATGAGGACTCAGGCTATGTCAAAGCTGAGGGGTGAGGGTCCATAGCCCCCTTTTGCTATAGCCCCCCAAGTCCTTCCCTGGGGAACCCATGATCGCACCTGTCTTAGGTCGTCCCTCCCTTGAGGAATCTTACCGATCATTGGCTAACCAATCAAGCATTAGGGTACAGCCAGGGTGAAGTAAAAGGAACAGAGGTGGTGTCCTACCAGGGAGATAAGCTTTGTCTCCTTAGTGGCTTATGGTCTGAAGGTCGCTCACTCAGCCTCAGCCACGGAGGGATTGCAGCTTCTGAAACCAGGCAGGGCGGTTCCCAACACCCCAGCTCTTTTTTTCCTGTCCATTTGCTTGGAATATTATTTTCCAATCCTTCACTTTGAGTCAGGGTCTGTCTTTTGTCCTGAGGTGGGTCTCTTGTAGGAAGCATATCTACGGGTCTTGATTTCTTATCCATTCAGCTACTCTATGTCTTTCATTGGAGCACTTAATCCATTCACATTTAAGGTTATTATTGATCAGTACTTACTCATTGCCATTTTACTTCCTTTGTACCTGTGTTCTTCTCTCTCTCACTCTTTTTTCTTCCTCTTCTTAAAGCAGTCACTGTAGCATGTCTTGTGGTGCTGGTTTGGTAGAGATGTATTCTTTGAGTCTTCTTTTGTCTGGGAAATGCCTTATTTCATCTTCCATTTTAATTGAGAGCTTTGCTGGATAAAGTAGTCTTGGCTGCAGGCCTTTGGTTTTCATTACTTGGAATATTTCTTCCCATTCCCTTCTGGCTTGGAGTGTTTCCACTGAGAAATCAGCTGCTAACCATATCAGGGCTCCCTTGTATGTTACTTCCTGTTTCTCCCTTGTGCTTTTAAGATTTTCTCTTTGTCTTTGAATTTTGCCATTTTAATTATGATGTATCTTGGAGTGGGCCTGTTTGGGTTCCTCTTGATTGGGACCCTCTGTGCTTTCTGGACTTGTGTGACTTCTTCTTTCATCAAATTAGGGAAGTTTCCATCATTACTTTGTCTAACAGGTTTTCTATCCCTTGCTTCTCTTCTCCTTCTGGTATCCCTATTATATGGATTTTTAAAAAAATATATTTTATTGATTATGCCATTACAGTTGTCCCATTCCCCCCTTCATTCCCCTCCACCCTGCACACCCCC
>PVKM010026027.1:0-19585 GCA_004027735.1 Carollia perspicillata | reverse complement strand
GGAATCCCTGGGCCCGGCGGCTTCACTCCGGCCTCCTCCAGGGCCGGCTCTCCATAAATGTTCATTGAATGAAGAGATATAATGCATCCCGTAGATAACAAGTCCTTTGAGGAAAGGGGTCAAATTCTAGTCACCTTTAAATCCCAAGACACTTAATAAATGTCGACGGAGTACGTCGTACAAGAAAAAATGCTGCGTGGGGAAGGCAGACATAGTGAGAAGCTAGAATCTGCTCCCAAAAGGGCAAGAGAGGAGGAGCCAGTCGCCCAGCCACAGGCGGGCAGGGCGGCCATCCAGAAGCTCCTGCCGTCATCCATCGTTTCGTGCACCAGGCACTCTGTGCGAGGAACCTTCCCAGGTCTCTGCTGAACGTGAAGTCTAGTGGATGTCCCGCACTGCGGGAGTCAAAACCTGGATGTCTAGGTGCCACGGGAGGGCACAGAGAAGGGGCCCTGAGCCCAGACCTGCAGGCTCGGGGGGGGGGGGGGGGGGGGGGGGGGGGGGGGGGGCCGGGGCTGGCGACTCGAAGGCCCAGAAGATCAGGGGCAGAAGGAGGGCAGCAGAGCACCGTGAAGACGAGAGCAGGGGCCGGCGTCGTGCGTTTGGATGCCTGCAAGCACGGTGGAATGGAAGGTGACTGGGAAACTGTGGGTACGGAGACCAAGGCCAGGTCCTGGTGGCCTTGTATGCTAAGCCAAGGATGTGAACCTCCCCCTGGAAAGCCAAGAGGAGCCACTGAAGGATTTCAAACAGGGGAGTAAGATGATCCGATTTTTATTCCAGACTGCTCTCTAGGTAAAGCTCGCTCCGTCAGTGCAGGGAAGGAGCTAACACAGGCAGACCAGTTAGGAGGCGATTGCAGCAAACCATGGAAACCTAAGAGGTCCGAGACGTTAAGGAGGTGGCAGACTGGGGTGGTGGCCAGATGGTTAGTAGAGCCGACCAGAGGCAGGGAAGACAAGGGCGGGTCGGGCTGGCAGGGAAGCAGGAGCCAGAGGTGAGCCCGCTGCTGAGTATCCCAGGTGTGCAGGCCCGGAGCTCGGGAGAGGGGGCTGGCTGGAGAGCAGGTCTGAGAACCAGCCAGCCCCAAGAGGCTGTCCAGAGTGACAGAGACCCTCAGCCAGGTCCTTGGGGAACCTGCCATTTGAGAACCTGGGGGAAGAGGGGAGCCCAGGGAAGGGAGGGAAAACTCATTCTAACCACAGGTTGCCCTGGCTGGTGTGGCTCAGCGGAGTGGGTGCCAGCCGTGAACCAAAAGGTCACTGGTTCGATTCCCAGTCAGGGCACATGCCTGGGTTGCAGGTCAGGTCCCCACTTCGGGGTGTGCAAGAGGCAACTGATAGACATAACTCTTGCACATTGAGGTTTCTCTCCCTCTTTTTCCCTCTCTTCCCCTCTCTCTAAAAATAAATAAAATCTTAAAAAAAAAAAAAAGACAAACAAGATGTCACTAAGCCAGGAGAGGAGGAGGTTAGCAGGTGGAGAGGGCACAGCCCCAGGCGCCCAGACACTGCACTGGGCAGAACAAAGGGCAGGCAGCAACAGGGGGTGGGGCGCTGGAGCGAGGGGGAGATGAGGAAGAGGCGACCCTTTCGAGCAGTTCGGCTCTGCAGGGACGACCCCACAGCAAGAAAGGAAGGCGTTGAGGGAGGATTTTTTAAAGGGAGAGGGGCGTGTGCCCATTTACTTGTAGCAAGGAGACACCAGGAGAGAGGTGGGGTGCTGGAGAGAGAGGAGTGGCTGCTGGTGAGGGAAGGGGATGCACAGAACCCCTTCTGGGATGGTCCCCAGGGCGAGTGGGGAAGAAGCGGAGGAGTCCCATTCCCCAGGGACAGGGCAGTGGCTCTGTCCCAGCTGACGCTGCCACACAGGGTCATGGAAGATTTCAAAATTTCAAGAGAGGCCACGCATTCTGTGAAATCTCCTGATTTTGGAATGTTTGCAACTACCTCAAAAAACGTTGACTTGTTGGCCAGGCCCAAAAGGCAGCTGTGACCCAGACTGAGCCAACGGCCCACGGCCCCCCGGTTAGCTCCCTGTGACCCCGGATCCGCACAGCCCATAGCTACTTCTCCTCTTGTCTCAGCCTTCGTGTGGGCGTCTCCCCTCTGGAAGGCCAGAGAACGCATTTCTGTGACAGGATCAGAAATACTGTTTCCGAAACACTGGAAGACTTTCATCCAGAAGCAGATACTCACCCTTTCACTGGAAGTCCCGGCCCCACCCGCGCACTCTGGGTTTCACAGACGCAGGCCTGTGGGCATGGGATGGTCCTCTGCAGCCCCAGGTACAAAGAAACCCTTGAGAATCCTTCCGAAGGAGTAAAAAGCTCTTCTACAGTGAGTGCCTTTTCTACAGACTCAGAAAAGCTGAAAGGAGAGAAGGACCTGAATTTCTCAGCACTGGCGAGGGTGAGACCGGGCCCCTGGGGTTCTGAGCCAGCTTTTTCCAGAGCGACTTCCCCGGCCCAGGAAGGCAGGGTCATCTGCGGATGCTCCTTATCTCTGGATGGAGGGGATCGCTGGGACAACTCAGGTTATCGTTCCTTCAGTCCCCACCCCCTCCTCTCACCTGCATTTGGAGTGGAGACTGAAGTGGCCCGGGCTTGGCTGGCGGCCTGGTCAGGTATCCTCTGGTCCTGGCGCTCCAGGGCTGACGGCTGGTGTGTGTTCTGACAACAAGGGCAAGGATTATTACCGGGTAACCCAACCAACCACCCAATCGGTTAACATTTCTCAAACGCCTTAGTGTGGGTATATAAAACACCGGAGGCCCCAGCTGTACCGGTGTCCCCCACCCTCGGCACCCCGGCCAAGCCCGCTCCACCCTGGCTCGGAAGCTCTGCAGGTGGAACAGAGGTCAAGAAGTGAGCTGCCGTAAGCCGGAAGACAACCTCCTGTGACAGTGAATCTCCAAGGAACCTCGTACAGAGGGGACCACGCCACCTCAGGTCCACTGGTTCAGGAGACCAAGTCCCGGTCCTCCAGGATTTCTTGGTGGAAGAAGAAGAGAGAGAAGGTTTGATTCGACACTGGGGAGCAGGGGGCTGTCAAGGGGAGAACATGCAGAAAGCAGGGCCGGGCCTCATGGCTCCCTAGCAGCTCCTCTGCCCGGCACCGAGCTGGATGCCAGGGGGCAGGCGCCCAATAGCTTGAACTTCTCTAGGAGCTCCTGAAGCCTATGCAGCAGACCTCCCATCCAGGGGTCACCAGCCCTCTCCGTCTGGGAGTCGGGGTCCCATCAGACAGGAAAGCCCACGGGGGCCCAGGACTCCCTGGCCCACACCTGGGTTCCGTCCAGCAGCAACATGGACCCCGCTCACAGAGAGCGTGGCTGCTGCCCACAGCCTCGCCGGGCTGTTCTTTTCGTGGGCCTGCCCCAGCTGAACATCACCCCAGGAAGTTACAGTTCCTCAGAAGAAAGTCACTTGGAGGCTGGTCTACGGGATGAGTCTGGGTCTTCAACTTCACCGTGTGAATTTTCTTACTCTTGCTCCCTTCTTACAGAATGTCTACCTTCCCTGCCCCAAGCCTGCAGGAGGACGCTGGGGCCGCTGAAACTGTTCCTCAGCCATAAGTAATCGTTCCCTCATTCGCCTTTGCTGAGGGCTGGGGCCATGGGCTATGCACCTTTGTATCTCCGTTTGTGGAGACGTGCATTGTGTCCTAGGCACTCTGGAAATGTTCGTGGCTTGGATAAATGACCAAGGAAGGAAGGAAGGAAGGAAGGAAGCAAGGCAAGAAGGAGGAAGGAAAGGAGGGAGGGAGGAAGGAAGGGGAAGGGAGGGAAACTCTGCCATTTGCGAGCTTATGGGAAGAGAGGAGCCCAGGGAAAGGAGGGCAAACTCATTATAGCAGCAGAGACATTAAGACAAACGAGATGTCACTCATAAGCCAGGGGCAGAGAGGGTTACCAGGCAGAGAGGGCACAGCCCCAGGCGCCCAGACACTGCACTGGGCAGAACAAAGGGTTAGCAGGAGCAGTGGGTGGGGCTGGAGCGAGGGGGAGGCGGGGAGGAGGCTGGCAGCTCATTCAAGCAGGGAGGGGAGGGGAAAACATACTTGCACACGAACGATACTTGCATTTCTTTAACGACCAATGGCACGAAAACTTCCAAGGCTCCTAAAAACCTCACACAGATTAATTCCATCCCACTGGTTCTTTTAAGTCCACAAATGATCACAAAGTCTAGTAGGTTAATCAGGTGTGGATTATTTCACAGAAACAGTCTTGCCTTTTCCAGAAATGAGTTGGTGGAATAATTAATCATTCAAAAACTCTTCTTCTCTTCCAGTTTGTTCAGTTGTCAATTCCAACAGCAAGCTCAAAATAATTCTGAGTAACCACCAAAGAAAGGAATGGCTTTTCTTTCAAAAAGGATTGAACAATAAAGGCAAACATGTCACCACTTACAATGTGCCAGCTTTTTGTTTTTTTAGAGAGGGGAAGGGAAGGAGAAAGACAAGGAGAGAAACATCAGTGTGTCTTTGCCTCTCACACGCCCCCCACCAGGGACCTGGCCTGCAACCCAGCCATGTGCCCTGACTGGGAATCCAACCAGCGACCCCTTGGTTCGCAGGCCAGCGCTCAATCCACTGAGCCACATCAGCCAGGGCCCATGTGCTAGTTTTAACTTGAATGTTAATCCTTATAGCAGCTCTGAAGGCAGTTGCTACCATTCCTCCATTGTACACAAGAGCAAGCTCAGGCTCAGAGAGCTGAAGTAACTTGTCCAAGAGCAGAAAGCTAGGTAGTGGCAGAGCTGGGATTTGAACGCAGGCCATCTGGTTCATGAACCCACACCCAAAACATTCAACCATTCGCTCATGCTTTGCAGCACACATCAAAAGTATACGAAACTAAAAACAATCCAGGCCAAAGTAACCAGAATATGAAATTACTCTGAAGAAAGAATGGCTCTTGGCTAAACATGCAGACTGCCTCTCAGTGTCCGTTGGAATAACCTGTGACCGAAACGAGACTGCCTTAGAAATAACAGTCACAATTCTGAAACTAGCAACACAGAGGTTTCTGTGCCAGCTGGGCTGGATAGATTCACTTTAGAAAATGAAACAATCAAATCATCAAGCAAATAGCTTTCTGATACAAATATGATCTCCAATACAGATATGACATTAATCTGAGACCATCAAAACAAGTCACGCTGTTTTAAAATCCTGTGCTCCCTCCAGAAATGTGAACCTTAGCAGGACGCCGTGACCAAGTCCGGCCATACTGGACAGTGATTCCAATGAATGATTCAAAGCTGATCGATCGTGTTAGCAACAAAGAGTCAGGCCCAGGGAGAATGTGCAGGGAGAAAAATCCTTTCCCAGCCACGATTTTGGTGTTAGCCTGAATACAGAGGTTCAGAAAAATAGAAGGAAGAACCCCTGACATCAAAGGCGAGTGGGGAATAGCCATAAGATTAAATAGAGAAAAATTTCAAAGGCTCTTACAGCTTTTCCTTTTAAAAGGCACTTCCCTAAGGAAACATTGTACTAGGTGATTTGCGAACGGGGAAAAGATTGAGGCCCGTGGCACAGCTTCTGATGTACCAGAAGACGGGCCTGCTACCCTCAGAGCCGAGCCAAGGACAAGCCCGGCATCTTATGCTGATGCCCTCTGAGCTGACCAAACCAGAGAGAGCTCGAGGGGCCAGGGAGCAGAGAACAACGCTGGCGTCGTCATTTCGGGACATGGCCACTGTGTGGCAGGAAAGGACGTGGAGGAAGGGCAGGCTGCCCCAGCAGACACTTCACTGAGGCCGCTCCAGAGAAGCAGAGAAGACAGGCGAAGGGTGGGGTGGCGGGCGGGGGGGGGGGGGGGGGGGCATTGCCGGGCTGCTCTCAGAGCCCAGGCTCTCTCACGTTTTACATCTAAAGGTCACCGTGAACTGTGTGGACAACACTGATACATAACTATTCTAATCGGAAAGGATAGAGGCCTGATTACTCACGCGTAGTAAAATAGTTACTAAGTAACAGAACACATAGCAGCTAAATAGTACTATCTCTCTATGTTGTGAATCACAATTTCCTGGCCAAGAAGACTGACCCGAAATTGTTATTCTAACAATGAGATCACGGCACACAATACCACACACAGGTGCTGCATTACAGAATGGTACACTTGAAACCTGTATAATTTTATTAAGCAATGTCGCCCCAATAAACTCAGTAAATTTTTTTAAATAAATGAACAAATAAAAAATAGGAAGAAGGGGCCAGAGGGTGGATGAAATAGGCGAAGGGGCCCAAAAGGTACAAACTTCCAGTTACAAGTAAACCCTGGGGACGTAACACATGACGCGGTGACTGGAGGTAGCAATACTGTACGGTGTGTTTGAACCCTGCTAAGTGAGTAGTTCTAAAAAGTTCTCACTGCAAGAAAAAAATGTGGAACTGTGGGGCTGTGGACGTTAACTGGACTTTACTGTGGTGATCATTTTGTAATACATACACAACAAATCATTACGTTGTATGCCTAACGCTAATACGTTATGTCGGTTATGTCTCAATAAAAAAAATAGAGTAAATTTATCCCACAAAGTGACAATCTACTAGCTGTTTTACATACTTAAAGTCTAAAGTGAAATTAATAAAAATTATTCCTGCCCTGGCTTGTGTGGCTCAGTGGATTGGGCACGGGCCTGCAAACCAAAGGTCGCTGGTTCGATTCCCAGTCAGGGCACGTGCCTGGGTTGTAGGCTGGGTCCCCGGTTAGGAGCATGTGAGAGGCAACCTATCAATGTGTCTATCACTCATCGATGTTTCTCCCCCTCTTTTTCTCCCTGCCTTCCCTAAAAGGTAAATAAGTAAAATCTCTTTAAAAAAAAAACATAAAATGGTTCCTAATCAGATTTAAAAGTCAATTTTGAATGTTCTTTCACCTAGCTTTAACCTCCCTTTTTTTTCACACTGCTTACTATTCCTTATCATTTATATGTATTCAGTCAATAAATAAATCAGCAAGCATTCAAAAAAAACCCAGTGAGACCATGTTTTTTGGCCATCAGATTGGTAAATCAGTCAATCAATCAGTCAAGAAAATAAATCAATGAAAACCAACCGGGTGTGAAGAAGGAGAGGGTTTCCCACCTGGCAGCGGGATGTGCTTGGCCACAGCCCTTCGGAGGGAGACTTAGAATAACTATTAAAAGGTTAATCGCACGTGCGCCTTCTCCCAGCCATTCTGTCCCTAGGTACCCAGGTGAAGAACTTGACCATGGGCTCAAAGGGGCGTGTGCCAGGATGCTCGCAGAGGCTGGGGCTGACCTCAAGGCCTGTCGACGGGGGCACGGTCGACCATGCGGCCCCTCGCCGCGCTGTGCGATGTTTCACGGCAGAGAAAAGAACTAAGGTCTACACTTACCCACACTGAACATCTCCAGCACGTACTGGGGGGGGGGGGGGCAGTAAACTGAAAAACGACACAGTGCAACCTTATTTCTGGCTTCCTGTGACCTGCCAGATGATAGGTGTCTGTGCTGACACACAGACGCGTCCAGATGCACGGACCGAAGTCCACAGGGTGCAGGCCAAGGTGAGAGCGAGGGCTAGCGCTAGGGAGGCATGTGCACTTGAGTTTACTGGGAGGAGGGGAATCTTTTCTTTTTTTTTAATGTTATTTTAATTGTTGTTCAAGTAGAGAATCCTCTTCTTGTTTCAATTTTTTTACAAAGATGAATTGCTACGAGGTGTGGATTAAAAAGGAAGTCTTTGGAAATGTTAGTCTTCAAAATGTCTACCTGCCCAATAAAGTGTTCGTCGGGGTTGGAAGTATTTTGGCAGCTGTGGTTACTCCAACAAGAGGAGGTTTGTTCAACAACTATTTATTGAGTGCCTACTATGGGCCAGGTACTCTTCTAGACTCTATGGAAGTATTTAAACAATGTATCTCCCTTTGTGGAGTTTATAGTCCAATGGAGTTTACGGCATCATCGCCTTTGGGGGCTTCCCCTGGGAGTTCCGCGGGCGGGCCATACAACACGCCCAGACGCAGGAGCGTGACAGAGATCAGCTGCAGCCCCCTCTTCCAGACCAGGAGGAGAGGGGAAGGTGTGGATGGTTAAGGCTGTAGCGCCAGCTCATAGCACCTGGCTGGCCCCTCACTAAACACTCTCCCATCTGCTCCAACCAGCTGCACAAGCTGGGGTGCCCACAGCTGGGCAGCTCTGAGCCTCTCCCCAGGCCCCGAGGAGGGAGTGCGGACTGAGTGCAGAAGGGGGAAGAGTGTGGCCGAGCTGGGCCTGGCTTGGGAGATCCTGGCTCCTCCAGGCTGTGGAGGACAGTCCCCTTCCTGCAGGGGGCCACTTAGAATGGAGGACGTGAGAGGAAAGTGAGTGGGTGGAAGTGAGAAAGGAAAGGAGCCGAGCAGAAGCTGACGGTGCTCCGCCTTGGCCAAAAGAGGGGTGAATAACTCCCTTCAGGAGCCATCTGGCACCAGGGCGAGGCCATGGGACAGCCTGCTGGGCTTTAGCACTCTGGCTGCCCCTTCCTCCGCTCCTCTGTCCCCCGCCCCAGGCACTGGGCTTCCAGCTTGGCTTCCCAGCCAAGCTGATCAGAAAAGGGAATAGGGTAGGCGAGGTGACTCCAGAGAGCCCTGACATGAAAAAGTGGAACTGAGACTAAATAAGCTTCCTGCAGTGATCATTCGCAAGACATGCATGCATCAACTCGTTATGCTGTACACCGGAAAGTAATACAAGGTTACATGTCCATTAAGTCTCAATAAGACTGGAAAAACAAAAAGTGGGGCTGAGTGTGTTTAACCAATAAATGAAACGTACAACTGAAGGTGAAAAGGTTACGGGAATCCCAGACCAAAACGCATTTACGAAAGGACAGCAAAAGGAGAGGGCCTGTGGCAAACACAAAGGAATGACTCACTAACAGTGAAATTGCAGGCATTCTTGACAAGCCAGTAGGGGAGAAATTTCAGGCCAGGGCAGCCTTTCCCGACACCCTCAAATCACATCTTATAGGCACCAGGCGACCCCACCTGAGCCCGGCCCAGCCTGCTTCCCTTCAATGTCGGTTCACACGGGTGCTGGAAGGCTGAGCTAACCTGACTGGCCTGGGAATTCACGTTTGCTCGGGAAGACTGGCCCTGTTAATGATCAGGCTCAGGTTAGAACCTGTCCCTCCCAAACCTACGTGCAGTCAGTCCCTCGGAGAGCCCGTGGTGAGACGTGCAGGGCGTGGTCAGCAGCTCTGCATTTCTCCGATGACTTACAAAATCCGAGTGGGCTTTATAATGGGGAGCGCAGATGGCTGTCCTGGAATCGGGCTCAAGATCCACCTCCATTCATTCTTTTCCACAGCTAAGAGAATCAGCTGGGTGATTCCCGACGCACCGCTGTACGTAGTAAATAACCCTTCCATCCACTGGGAGGTCCTGCCCGCCTCAGGAGATTGCTCTGTGCGGACACGAAACCAGCACAAGCCACCTGAGTCACAGCCGTGCGAACAAGTCTGCGTCGGGCTGGGAACGACGCTTCTGTCCCGACAACTGGATGTGAACACGTTCACAAGCCCTGCGTCCCGTTCAACCGAGAAACCCCCTCCCGCTCCCCCAGGAGATCCCTGATCTCCGTGCCTCCAGCCGGACGGTCTGATGAGGGGAGGCAGACAGACAATATGAATGGTGCTGAGAACAGGAAAATGAAGAGCAGCAGGAGCCGGCAGACAGTTTTATGGGGTGGGGGTGGTCAGGGAAGAAGACTTCCAGAAGGAAATGCTCCCTAAGCTGAAACCCAGAGGATGAGGAAGAAAAGCCTGCTTGAAAGCCGAGGGGCTGGAGAGCTCGCACTACGAAAGAGCTAAGCGGGACAGGGCAGGCCAGCTCGGTCTGAGTGCAGGGGTTGGCAATGGCCTGCGTCCGAGGCAGAAGGGTCCTCAGGAGACTGGGGTGAGCGCCTGCCAGGGGCCTGCTCACAGCCCTGGCCAAGACCTTTTCTTCTCTGGGCGAAGCTACCTGCGGTCAGGCTACCTCCACAAAGCATTCCTGCCCAGCACTGCGCTGCCTCCTGTCGTGAGAGCTAGCCCAGTGCCCAGGAATACAAGGCAACAGAGTCCAATCCGTGTCCCAGTAGAGTGAGCAGGAGACACGCCCCACTCCCCATGTTTTTTCCTGTACTCCTTTCTGTCGCCAGAGAAGCCCTACCAAAGGTTCTCCATGATTATACAACAGGAACATGGCAAGCAAACCGGGCAGACACAGAGGATTCATTCCACCGTTTCCCCTTCAGAAATCGTGAAGCGCTGAAAATGAGTGTTGGCAGAACACATCACACAGGGTTTTTCACTCGGCGTGCTGGCGAGGTCTGGAATCGCCATCCAGTGACAAGAACCCTATTAAGCCAAGGTGTTTATTTCCTTTTGATAAACAGTAATATGTAATTTCCCAGTTTTAGGAACAACCATCACTTCAAACAAAGAGCAGTTAACCAAAAACAGTACTTAGAGGGAGTGGTTTTCCTCCATATGAGGACAGCAGCTCAGTTAAAAAAATAATAATAATAATTTTTTGAGAAAACCCTTGGCTTAAAGCATTCATTTGTTTCTTGGTTATGATTCAAGAGACAAGTAATCTCTGGACACACGGGGGGTTCCAACAGAGAGCGAGCAAGGCCCCCTGGACCACCAGCTCTAGTTTTGGGGGGGCTGGCTCTGAGTGCCCGCACCTGACATGCCTCCCACCCACAACTAAATTCCTAGAATTTATTTTCTAGGAATTTAGACAATCCACACGGGCTGCCTCCACACTCTCACTTGACCTCCCTAATCTGCCTGAAGGACCCACTTGAGATTCAAGTTGTGAGCCGAACTTGCAACTCTCACAAGTAGAAAAACACCCCGTCATTATTCTCCGCTGCCAGATCACATTCCAGCCCTCCCCACAGCCTCACCGCTGCACACGGGGGACAGCGGCCTGTGCCCTGCAGGAGCCAGTGCGCCCAGGTAAAACACAAAACCCAGGCCGCAAGGCGCTGGCTGGAAAAGCCTTCCCCCTCATCTGGGCCTGAGTGGGGGTCTTAAGTCGGGCAGCGGTCCGCGCTCTTCTACAGCCCAAGCCCAGGAAGCAGCAGCTCAGTATCCCGGGCTGTGTCGGGAACCTGGAAGGCAAAGCTAGGCGGGCATCTACCCATGCTGTCTGGGACACTTTAGTTAAAAGGCTCTCCTGTCCCAAAATACCCAGAGCCAGCTGCCCACGGGCCTGAAATAACCACCACCAGGGCCCCAAAGCCCCGCTTTTGAATGTAAATAACCCATAGTGTTAACACAGTAGGCGCCGGCACGCGCCAGCATAGCAGTACAAAGCTGTACTCAGGGTACAAAGTTGTCGACTGAGGGAAAAGTCTGGACTAAGAGAAAAAGCATGTGTCCCTACACTGTTAGGGGCTTAGGGACCCACCAGGGTAAGGGCGCTAATTCCCGCCTCCACACCCTGGCCTGGAGCACCTTCACCAGGGCCTCCCAGGCTCCTCCTTCCCGCTTTTCTAGCCTCTGGGCAGTGCATCCTGCTCCACCCGGCCAACGCAAGACAAGAGGTTCGCGGCAGGCCAGAGGTGGATAGAAAATCTGCCTGGCAACGGATCATGGGACCCGAATGCGGCCTAGGGATTGGCAGTTGGGCCAAGCGGGGCGTGGCGTCAGCTGCACCCTGGAGACGGCCGGGTCCCCTCTCCCTTCCCTTCCTCCCCTCCCTCCCACTCCTTTGGGACCTCGAAGTCTTTTTGGGAGGCTCCTTTACTGCTTGGATCACAGTGCCAGGGGCTTAAGGGTGTCATCTGGTTTCTGGCTGGGGCGGGGAAGTTGACGTTGCAAGCGCGCTGCTTTACTTAGGTTGTAAATTCACTTAGGGCGCCAGGAGGGACTTACACTGATGGGGAGCGACGCTAAAGCCCCCCCAATGCCACTTGGCGCCGTCTCTGCCCCCTGAGGGTCCTCTCTTTCCTTCCCTCTCCACGCCCTTGCACGTTCGCAGCCGCTCCTTCCAAACCTTCTCTCTCCTCTTCCTGGGGTTTTGCTCCTCCCCTGCCTCCACCCCGCCAGCTCCCGCCTCTGCCCCAACCTGGGCTCGCTCTTCTGTTTTCTCTATTGATTTCTATTTGCTTCCTTCTTCCTTCGCGCCCCAGAACGAAGAGCCAGTGGTCCAAGCTTGTGGAGGGTCTAGTCCGCTCTTGGGGGGGGCGTGCGGTTGGTGGTGGAGTGTGAGTGGGTGGGTGAGTGAATAGGCTGCCGGGTCCACCCCAAAGCCGGGCGGTCCCCCTCCTACTCACATCGCTGATTGTTTGCAGGTTCTAAAGCCTGGCTTCAACTGGCCTCAGCCCTGGGGCCAGGCAGGACCGGCAGCCGGAGGGATAAGAAGGGAGACTCTGTCCGCAGTTGGGAACAACTCGGTTCTGCGCAAAATTCCTCTTTGGCGCCCCTCTCACATTCCCAAGCCCTCCCGCAGAAAGGGGGCTCGGCCCCACAGGGCCCCAGCTGGCCAGAGGGATGGACGCAGGCCTGGCCTGCTCTCCCCCAGCTGCAGACAGGGAAGCCACAGGCTGGGGCCGGCCCAGGGGCTTCCTGCCTGCGAGGACCGCAGTCAGGGACAGTGGGTGGGGCTAATTACAATGCCGATGCTTTAATTGACGTTTCTCCCTTATTTATCATCATCCCGGATTATCCTGGAAGTGAAGAGAGGGGAAAGACCCAGGGTGACACCTGGCCAGAGGGACTGGCAGCAACTGAGGAAGCTGAACCTGAGCCAAAGGTTCATTTCACTTCGCAGGGGCCTGAAGCCCAACCCCTACTCCCCAAATGGATAAATCCGTAAGAGCCTTTCCTTTTCGTTCCAGACGGGACCGGAAACCAGCCAAGCTGCCTGGAGTCTCAAGTTACATTCTAAGTTGTCTGTTCCTCTGCTCCCCCAACCCAGCCTTCCTGAGCCTCCCCACCCACCTCACTTCCACATTGACTCCTGCTGTTCCCTCTGCCTGGAATGCCCTCCCCACGCTCCTCTCCAAACCTTGAAACAGTTGTGAACTGTTAACTAACAGTCTTCCCAGAATGCTGTTAGTTAAAGCAGAGGCTTCTCTGGCAAGCCAGACCCACTTTGAATCCTGGCTCTGCAGTTGACTAGCTGTGTGTTCCTGAACTTACCTCTTAACTTCTCTGAGCCTCAGTTGCTTTGTCTGTGCGTGAGACAAATAATACCCACCTCATGGGGTGTTGAAGAAATTAATAAATATAAAGCATGTATAACACATATATAATGCCTAACACAAAGTGAGTTTTCGCTATTAATAGCTAACGCTGACAGTATTTATTAATGCAGAGCACACGGTATGTGTTAACTGACATCGTCCTCACCACACGGCTATGACAGAGGCACCAAATCATCCCATTTTATAGACCAGGAAACCGAGGCACACAGGTTCGATAATTTGCCCAAGATCACACACAGCTAGGAAACGGCAGAACTGATAGCTGTTGTTACTATTATTATTATTATTATTCCCCTAGTAGATCATAGGCTCGTTGAGAAAAAAGGCTTTGCAAATTAATAACTACTGGGATGTTGTTAAAAGTCAAGGCCCTACAAATTTCAAAAGACATCTTCCATTTCCTAAAATCTCAGAAAAAAAAAATTCCCAACTTCCTTAGGGAAACAGCAATGGCATCATGGGAAAAATAAAAATTTAAAAAAAAATTTTTTTTTTCTTCATCAGACCACTTGGCTTGACCTAGGCAGAGTCATCTCTTCCCAGCTCTGTGAGTGGAGATGAGTCGCTTCGCTTCTCCCAACCTCACCTTTCGGTTCGCTTCTTGCCAGGCCTGAGCGGAGAACCCTGCCTGAGATCTCAGGTGACAGATACAGCACCGTGTGCACCAGAATGCCCTGTCCGAAAAGAAGGTCTTCTCATTCCTAACTCTTTCCAATCCTTGGCCCCACTACCGGGAAGTCTTTCCATTAAGGCCAGGCCTCAAGCCTGTGGTGGAAAATATCAGAGGTTTTTAAAGGGAACTAAAACCACCCTCCTCAGCAGAATGTTCCCCACACATTTGCTGTGGCCCTTGGCAGCCTCTGCCGGGCACGCCCAGCCTTCGGAAGCACTTGTGCCTGCCGGGACGACGCCACGGGGCCATCGGAGGCTGGTAAACAGCACATGGCATTCTCGGCCTATGGCAGGCATTCATGCCCCGAATTCTTTGTCCTCGTGAGGAGAGACAGAGGGCTACTCTGTGTTGCAAAGCCCCAAAGCCAGGACACCGCTTTCCAAACTCTGAGCGGGAGAGCACGCCAAGGCTGAGGCGCACAGGCCACGGCCGTTTCAAGTGTGCTTGCGAAATGCATTTGCCCAAACTTGGACTTCTTTCTTGCAAACTTGGGTTTACTTGTTAATTCCAGAGGGAAACCATGGCGCTGTTTCAAGGGAGAAACTTGGCAATCTCCTCAATCCAGGGACCAAGGTCATGTGGGTCCTGAGAAGGGTCCCCACACCACTTCGGTGGCATTCCTGCCCCCAGAAAGCATCACTGGAATCTCACCACGAGGAAACATAGGCAAACCCACACTGAGGGACATTTTCAAATCAACTGGCCTCGTACACTTAAAAAATCTCAATGTCCCGATGACAACAAAAAGCTGAGGAACTGTCCCGATTAAAGGATTCAGTGTCATGGGGGATCACAGACATGGGTTGAAGCCTCAATAGGAAAAAAGACATTGCTATAAGGAAATCATTGAGCGATTAGTGAAATTTAAATATGGACTCTGTGTCAGATAATAATACGTCAATGTTGAGTTTCCTGAATTTGAAGATTGTATTCTGGTGCTATAAGACAATGCTCATACATGCTAAAGTATTTAGGGGTGAAAGGTCACAGTGTCTGCGATTCACTCTCCGATTCAGCAAAAATAATGATAATTATCACACACACACACATGCACACACAGGGGTCCCGCACAAATAATGCCCATTTTTCATTACAAAATCACAAGCATGTAATTCTGTAACATAGCAATGTCACACTCAAGCACACCATAGGACATTTCAGGTGAAATGTTCGAATTAAAACTATAAATAATTGCCCTGGCTGGTGTAGCTCAGTGGATTGAGCACGGGCCTTCGAACCAAAGGATCGTGGTTCGATTCCCAGTCAGGGCACATGCCTGGGTTGCAGGCCAGTTCCCAGCAGGGGATGCACGAGAGGCAACCATACATGGATATTTCTCTCCTCTCCTTCCCTTCCCCTCTAAATATAAATAAATAAAATCTTTTAAAAAACTATAAATTATTGCACCCATATTATTACCCCACCAATCACACTCCCACAGGCATTATTTCTGCCAGACTCTATATAGGAGAGATAAAAATGAAGGAAATTGGTAAATCTAAGTGAAAGGTATATGGATAAGCATTGTCTTATTCTTGCAACTTCTCTGTTGGTTTGAATTCAAAATACATACATTTAAAAGGAAAAAGAAAAAAGGGAATATCAGTGACATGCTTAGCTGCATGTCCTGGGTACTACTCGTGTCACAGCTGATGTACGTCACCAGAGGGCTGAAGTGAGACTCCGAAGGTGTGAGACACACACACACACACACTCGTACCAGCACCAGCACCATGCAGAGCCCTTCTGGGGGCTGTGCTTCTGCTTTGGGCCACCAGAGACACGGCAGGTCTCAGTAATGCTGCCATTGCTCAAACCATCTGATCCAACTTCCCAGCCGCACAGGAAAATTGGTCACACATTCTAATCACATCTTGCCCTTGACACACAGCAGCCCCATCCACCTAATGAGCCAGCCTGGATCCCAGACTGGAGAAATGGTCCAGGGCCTTAGAGAACACGTAGCTGATCCTTGTGACAAATCAGGAAGCCGTGGTGGAAAGGGATCTTGATTTGTACAAGGCCACCTCTAGGCCCACTGACTCCCAGGCCAGTGTGATATTCGGGGTTCTGTCCTGGGAAACTTATCTTCCAGGCCTTTTGGCTTTTCACAAAAATCAAGCGAGGGAGATTTTTGTTTCCCCAAGAAAGCAAATTTTTTAATGTACAGGTCACATTGAGAGCAGTTCCAAGAAAAAGAGATCGAAAATATTAGTAACAAGCCCCCCCTGGTGTGGCTCAGTGGATTGAGCACCAGCCTGCAAACCAAAGGGTTGCGGTTCGATTCCCAGTCAGGGCACATGCCTGGGTTTCAGGCCAGGTCCCTAGTCGGGGGCACACAAGAGGCTACCACACACTGATGTTTCCCTTTCTTTCTCTAACCTCTCTAAAAATAATGAATAAAATCTTTAAAAAATATATTCATACTAGCAGAGGAAAGGTCCGGGTATTTCTTCCTGCCTCGCGGGGCAGCTACGGTTCCTTCTGCTGGTGGTCCCTCCTCTGTGTCAGCTGGCGCTGGGTTTCAGGAACACCGTTTCTTCCCAGATGCCATCAGGCCCAGGGGCAGGACCAGCTTCCCACTGCCCCTGGGGGCTCTCCACCCTTGCTGGCTCCTTTGCCCCTGCCCACCCTCCACAAACAGTCCCTTATTAAAATCCCTGTGGCTGAACCACCTTCAAGTGCAATTATCTTTCCTGTGAGGACCCTGACAGACTCCGAAATGAGTTTGAGTTGATGAAAAACACTTACTACTATTTGTGAGCCTGTGGTCCATTGCAAATTAATTCAATTTTCCAAATGTCTGTTTGCCCACGCCACTTCCCATACAGTCACACTGCCTAAAGCAAGGTGTGGTGTCAGGCTGCAGTCCCTGCTATGGTTCCGTGCTGGAAACTTCCTTCCCAGTCTCCTGATGCTGCTCCGGCAAGAACTGGGACCTCAGAGTTTAAATCTCGTGAGTCTGGACCCTGCAGGGCTTTGGGGAACCAACCTGGACCACCCCCAGCAGGGACTGAGAGCGCAGGGCAGGTAGTGGTGAAGGTGTCGGGTAGGAACAGAAGGAAAGGGGAACTGAGAGTGGGCAGGCAGGACAGGCAGAGACAGCCAGCTGGGATGGGCCATCCGCAGGCCTCTCCAGGCCCTGGCACTCCTCTGAGGCACCCCTACGCTAACGGTCGCTGCAGGAGAGGGGCTCCTGCTCCCTGGCCACCGCCTCTGGCCTGGGCCTGATGTAGGAAGAGGGCAGCTAGGAAGCGCCCCCCATTTACATGGCCAGTTGCCATCTTCCTCTCCCATCTTACTCAGCAGTCCCGGACTGTCCCAGCCGGGGAGGTCACATCTCAAGAGGCAGGGAACCATCACCATCCTCACCATCCCCGGCAGACGTATCTACGTATCGTTGGCTCATGTACATTTCCAGGGGTCAAAGCATTCCAGCCCTGACTGGCGTGGCTCAGTGGGTGGGGCAGTGTCCCACAAATGGAAAGGTCATTGGTTCCATTCCTGGTCTGGGCACCGGCCTGGGTGGCAGGCCAGGTCCCTGGGCAAGGGCGTTCGAGAGGCAATCGAATGATGTTTCTCTCACACATTGATGTTTCTCTCCCTCCTTTTCTCTCTCCCTTCCCCTCTCTCTAAAAATAAATAAATAAAAATCTTTAAAAAAGAAAAAAGAGCCCTGGCTGGTGTGGCTCAGTGGATTGAGTGCTGGCCTGTGAACCAAAGGGTCACCGGTTCAATTCCCAGTCAGGGCACAAGACTCAGTTGCGGTCCAGGTTCATCAGTGTGGAGCATGCGAGAGAAACATTGATGTTTCTCTCCTTCTCTTTTTCCCTCCCTTCCCCTCAGTCTAAAAATAAATTAATTAATTTTTAATTAAAAAAAGCATTCTAGTTTCCTGCGTCCAGTGCATCATGTGGTCTGTGGAGGTCAGCAGAGGAGGATTCCGAGGCAAGAGGGGCTCAAAAACTCCGTATTGAATGAACACTGAGGGCCATTACTTAACTAAGCCTGTATCACCCCTTCTTCATCCTTAAAACACAAACACACACACACTCGACAATTATTGGACCCTGTGGGTAGTTCTGCCCAGGGCGTCTTCCCAGCGTCCCAGCAGACGTCCCCCGTCTGTGTACACGAGTGCAGGCCACTGTCACCCACTCATCCCGCCCTCCAGACTCCAGGGCCGTGCATCGCAGGAGGCACACACACCGTCCCACCCCACGTACCCGTCAGCTTCAGAACTGAGCAAGGGCCAGGAACTGGGCTCGAGCTGTGCCTCGGCGAAAGCACCCTCGGAGGAGTGCAGACCCCGCTGGGACAGAGGGCAGGTGCATGCACGGGGGCGTGGGGGCCGGTAGGTGTGTGTGCATTCTCACTCCTGGATTCCACACCCACCCTGGAGCCCGCAGTACAACAAACAACACCTGGCTGTGCCGTGAATTCCACCCCCGTAAACGCGGTGTCCCTGCACAGCAGACAGCCCAAACGCCCGAGGGGACTCTGACCCTGTGGACACTACCCCTAATTTTAGGGACAAGGAAACTGAGGCTCAAGGAGGGTTCCGTATCTGGCCCAATTCACAAACACGGCAGTAAGTCGGTCGTCTTAAGAAAGCGGCGATGGGACCACATGCCTGCCTTGTTACCTATCTCTTTCCCAAACCAACAGCCCCAGCCCCCAGGGACAGAGGCTGTGCTGGCCGAGGGGGGAATGGATGGATGGACAGAGTTCACGCTGAGCAGGTCTCACTGCTCTTGCAGAAACCCCCGAGCTGTCCGTGGAGGGCGGGAGGGGGCGGCAGCTGTTGTCTGGTCTGAGGGTGACGGGAGAGCAGCCTGCACTGGCAGAAAGGCAGCAGCTCTGGGGAAGGCGAGGGCCAGGAGCTTCGTCTCTTTGCTTCGGTGTAAGAGGACACGACCCTCTGCCCAGCAATGTCTGACCTGAAGAGCCACTTTCTACAAGGCTCCCCCACCGCATCTTGTCCTCAGAGCTGGGAATCGAAAGGGGACTATGCTCAGAAGAGACCGGCCATAAAGTTCAGCCCTGACATGGCCTCAAAGGAACTACGAAGGTGTCTAATACAAGACCAGCACTCTTACTTATTTCAAAGAGCAAACTGAGGCCCAGACAGGGCAGGTAACTTGAGACCACCCAGCAAAGCTGCGGCCAAGCCAGGATTCCGACGGCCAGCCTAGGGCTCACAGCTAGATCCCTTCGACCACTCCAACAGGCCTTTTTAAAAATTCCCCTGTGTCGTTTTACCAATTTAGAACCATTTCTGAATCGTGCCTTCAGATCTGAGGTGGCAGAGGTGATGAGTGGGTCCTGGGCTTGGAATGCCAGCATGAAGCCTCTCAACGGCACAGCCAGCCGTACCAGGAGGACCAGGGAGCCCGGAATTCCTCCCCTGACCCAGTAACGAAAAGCACCCAGTACTGCCCCTGGGTGGACCCGGTGTGAGCTCTCAGGGCTGGTGTGCAGCCCCCTCCAGCTTCTTCCCCTCAACACATAACGCCAAGGCACAGGACGTCAGGGTTAATACACAGCTTTATTTGCCTTTGACAGCGTCGATTTTCTTACATTCTTAATTAGGTTGCCATTAAAGTGCGGGAACATTTCTTAATCATGATAACAATTGTTACAAGAAATCAGAACTAATCAGGAAAATGGTGGCCACGAAGAAAATGCTTCTC
>PVKM010026026.1:0-19580 GCA_004027735.1 Carollia perspicillata | reverse complement strand
GTTGTTTGCTTAGTTTTTTTTTTTTTAGGTTCAGTTGTTGATAGTTATGAATTTGTCATCATTTTATTGTTCATAGTTTTTGATCTTTTATTTCTTAGATAAGTCCCTTTAACATTTCATATAATAAGGGCTTGGTGATGATGAACTCCTTTAACTTGGCCTTATCTGGGAAGCACTTTATCTGCCCTTTCATTCTAAATAATAGCTTTGTTGTATAGAGTAATCTTGGATGTAGGTCCTTGGCTTTCATGACTACAAATACTTCTTTCCAGCCCCTTCTTGCCTGAAAGGTGTCTTTTGAGAAATCAGCTGATAGTCTTATGGGCACTCCTTGTAGGTAACTGTCTCCTTTTCTCTTGCTGCTTTTAAGATTCTCTCCTTATCTTTAATCTTGGGTAACTTAATGATGATATGCCTTGGTGTGTTCCTCCTTGGGTCCAATTTCTTTGGGACTCTCTGGGCTTCCTGTACTTCCTAGAAATCTACTTCCTTTGCCAGATTGAAGAAGTTTTCCTTCATTATTTATTCAAATAAATTTTTAGTTTCTTGCTCTTTCTCTTCTCCTTCTGGCAGCCCTATGATTCACATGTTATAGTGCTTAAAGTTGTCAGAAAATGGTGGGACTGTTCTAATCTATTAAGTACTTTCTTAGAATTTGGATTTTTTGTTATACTGTAATAATTAACTCTCTCAGGACAAGAAGTCAGTTTCTTAAACTCTGAAGCAATGCCATTCTCATGACTCATCATAATCCTGAGTGAATGATGTTCTATGCCTGGTAAAATTATTGTAGTCAGTTTCTAATTTAACCACAGGGTACTGTCCCTAAATTTGTTTGTGAGTTTATATTTGGATATAAAGCAGATATATATTCTCAGAGAAACAACTTTATAATATTAAGACAAGTTGTAGGTGTGGTATAAAATTGGAGATCTTTAGTGACAGATAGCTAAAGTATTCAAGATAACAGCATTAAATATAATATTTTCTGTCCTATAGACATTTGTGTGGTTATAAACCCTGAGCAAAGACTACAGTGTTGAAGTCACTGTTAGAGTTCCAGCAAGGTCAAGTTCTATAAAGACTTTCCTCCCAGAAAGAACAGAAAGTAGTTAACTGTCTATAGGATCTGAATTTCATTGCTGCTTGGAGTCTTGTTCATAATCCACTCATAGTTTCTATGTGTCCTACCTTAACATTTGGCTTCATCTTTAGTAGTATCGCAAAAGATGTATTTCACTAGGATCCAACATAATTTTATTTACATATTCTTCTTTAATTTTTTTCTTAAGTAACAGAGACATTTCTGGATTTCTAGGCTTTTGGTTCTTTAGAGAATGTAATGGCAAATCTACTGAAAACTTTGACAATGCAACTTTTTAACGACAGCATGCTTTGGTTACAGATTATTTCCCAAATGGTTTTTGTGTCAGCCTCTTTCTATGATGACTAGAAACTGCTAGGACTAAAATGTCTTCCTTTACACTCGGAACTGTGTTTGCCAATGTTTTGTTCTCTGAAAACTTAAAGGGAGCATGGGGCTTCAGGAAGAATCCAGTTGGCCTCCTGAAGAACATGAAGGAAAGCTTCGTGAGTGTGTGGCTCGACTTTGAACAGTATGCTTTGTCAGAGGGATCTTTCTGACAGAGTGTGTTCTCTGTGTCTTCCATCATATGCATTAGCATTGAAGGGAATATATTCTATGCATATATTCTGGACATATATTTCCTCTATTCCTCTGCCCTCCTGGCAAAATCTCTCTCTCAATGTGCTTTGGATGACATTTAGAGAAGTTTATTCTTTCATGTTTGTAATGAGTGGGAGAGCAGTTTCTACCTTTGACTTTTCTGAGAGAGTCATAATTGACCAAATTAGTATACTCACAGGACATCACTGAAGTGTTCGATTAATAAATGTATATTATGAGAGATGATACACAATACTGTCACCTAAGAAATCCTCAAGATTTCTGTGTGAAGAAGGTAGCATGAGAATATCCTTCAAAACACTGAGACTATAAAAACTTTTTGGGAACCTACAGAGTATTCACAAAAATCATGCACTAGGCCAGCAGTGAAGCTTCTGCATGTTCCAAATATCAACATCAGGCTCACTATACTTTCTTAGCAAAGTGTGGGATAATTAGAAATTAATAACAAATTAATATCTTTAAGAATTCTACATGTCTGTAATATACGCAGCAGTAGTGTCTCTAGGCTGCCAATTCTGCTTAAGAAATTTATCTTTAGAAAAATGATTGGAAATCAGTGTGTCCTTTAATAATACAAAAATTATCAATTATCTAATACAAGTGAGACAATATTTATTGTATAATCTCATTCAGGAAAACACTTGGGCTCTACAGTCAGGATAATTCCATGTCATTTTTCTGTGCAAGTATTCGGTGGAACCAATGAATTATTTTCTTTTTCTTTTTTCTGACATATTTTAGAATATTTCTATAATTAGCATGTTTTACTCTTAAATGTAAAAAAGACAAACTCTCAAGGAAAATAAAGGGTATACTTCTGAGAAGAAGCACATTCCAAACCTACTCCTGGAAAGTAGCCTATATCCGGAAAAATCTAATTTATTCCTGAAATTAAAATGTTTTTGTAACTCAGTTATTCAGAGAAACTCAAATCTGCTATATATTTTGGTTTGGTAAGAAAATTATACTTAAAAACCCCCCTCAGTTTTCTTAGAAAACAGTAAAGTTAGTACTTTCTCAGCATTTTGTGAAATGTAGCAGCTAGATTTATTTAAACTCAACAGCTGAAGTAAACTCAACAAGTTACTGTGTGTGGCCCTGTGGCCAGTGTTGTCGCTCCTCTGCGAATATCCTAGGAGCCCACCCTGAAGGTCATCTACAGCTGTGGCCGGCAGTTACAGGACCTGACAACAGCTTCTGGCCTCAAGCAGTTACATCCCTCGCGGGGCCTTTTCTGGTTACTTGAAAGAATGCTTGGCCTAAGAATAGGGCTGGCAAGCAACAATTTTGAGTTACTCCCCCTAGGAATAACCTTCTGATAAGGGATTTCTACCCCAGGGACAATCAGAGTTCTATATGGTTTCCCTTGCTCACTATTTTTTTCCAGTTTTATTGATATATAATTGACACATACAGAGCAAGTCAATGAACATGAATAGAAGACTCATGGGCACAGACAATTGAGCGAGGATTGTCCCACTCCCTGTGGGAGTGGGGGGCAGGGCGGTAGAGAGCAACAGGAAAAAGGTGGGACAACTGTAACTAAAAAACAATAATACAAAAATAAAATATGCAGCATGATTTGATATGCATATACATTGTGATATGATTAGCACACTCAAGTTAATTAATACATCCATCACCTCCCCTAGGTACTGGTTTTTGAGTGTGTGGTGAGTGAGAATGCTTAAGATTCAAGTGTACAATAGAGTATTATTAACTAGGGTCACCATGCTGTGCATTAGATCTCCAGAACTTACTTAGCTTATAACTTAAAGTTTGTACCATTTGACCAAAGCCTTCCCATTTTCCCCACCGCCCTACCCCTGGCAACCACCAGTCTACTCTTTGTTTCCGTGGAAACCTGCTCATTATTAATGTGGCCCTTTTGGGCTTTCTTTTTTTTTACAGTCTCACTTGTCCACTCCTCATTTCTAAAATAAATTACCTGCATTCAAATCCTTGTGTCTGCCTTCTGACAGGGAAATATAACCTAAGTTACATTTGCATCCTAAATTTTCCACAGTTTTGAAGTCAAGGGCTTTTCTGTGTGTGTTTATTCTGGAATCCCTGATACTTAAGATGTCCCTGGCATATAGAAAACTGACTACTTTCTTAGGTTTCAAGTAGATCTGAATCTAACAGGGGAGACAGGCACACACTACAGAGCAAGGTAGACTAAATTAATTTTTCTAAGAGGTATGATAAAAGTGCTATGGGAAGTTGTCACTAATTACAAATTGGCAGATCAGTAAAGGGTTCAAGGAGGGAGTGGTATTAAATTAGATGTTTGAAGTTGCCTCAGATTTTGACAGGTACAGAAGGAGAGAAATGACATTCCAGCCAAACAAAAGAGAAATAGAAAAGTCACAGAAGTATTAAAGTATATATTATTTCGGTACAAAATAATAACATTCTTAAGCTGAATCTTGGGTGGCATACAGCAGGTAAAAATAGAGAAAGTAAAATAAATCTAAATTAGTCTATGGCAGCTTGGTCATTTGAGGAAGCCTCGAAGAGTGCAGGAAGAATGTTTCAGAATTGTACACATAAAGCTATTTTTTTCATGTGACTTCTAAAAAAAATACTTGCCCACGCATTGACAGTCACTTCCTTTCCTAACACTATTTTGAAAGTCTGACTCACTAATAGAGCATTTCTTTCTGAAACCCAAGACATTTATTTTTTCTTTCCTTCTTCTTTCGTTTTTAAAGAACACAGGGAAAAGAAACAGAAGTTTCTCTTCTTGCCTGAAGTTTCAATAAATGTCTGTATTTTGTGTTGTCCACTTTATTAGAATTCATTTCCGTAAGCCCCCCATTTTGGAGGTATCATGCAGCCCCACTTTTTTCCTGAAGAGGACTGTGATGTGCGTAGCTCATTCTCTTTATCATATGCACACACACACATTTGTGGACAGGAGGATGCAGGGAAGCCTATGAAGCACTCATAGAGCATAGTTGGGTGGGACAAGCACTAGTCTGGTAACCAAGAGACCTGGGGTCTATCTAGCCTTGAATCTGCCTCACCCAGAGATTTGGCCTTGGGCAAGTTATTCAAGTGCTCACCGTCTGTAAAATAGCATCTTGGGCTCGGAGATGTCTCAGACCTCTTGTAGCCTGGACCTCCTGTGATAAAGTCAAGCTCAAAAATGAAACTGAGTCTCTCATGCATGGCACACACATGCACATGCACACACACACAAGTTGATGGCATTATAAATTTTTGAAAGAATATATATGCAAACATCATTGCCACTAGTTCCTTCAAAGTATTTCTTTCTTGATGACTTGACATAAGTTCAAATCAATTAAAATAAGCATAATCCTGCTCAAATAAAGAGTAATTTTCTAAAATGTATCTGACAGCACCAGGCTTGGGGTATGTTCCACTAGTTGCTGTAAGGTAACAGAATTTCATTAAGAAATGAATCACAGGCAAAGAACTAAATTCTGAAAGTTTTGTACTCCCCAATGAAATGTAGACATTATTCACAGATGAGAGTCTGTTTTGGAGTCTAGTATTCTTTTGTTGTAGCACAAAACAAGAGGCTAAAAACGTTGGGTTCCTTCTGTAGTCATAGATTCTGTATAAAGTAGTAACCAGAGAAGCAGTCATTTTATTTATTTTATTTAGCTACTAGCTTTTTTATCATGCACTTTCTATAATAAATCAAATTGTCAGTTGTTTTGTTTTTTAATTGAAAAATACTTGGGATGGTTCTAAGTGGTTTTCGCCTATGTGAGAATGATGAAAAGGCTTGAATTTACAGAGAAGTCACTGTGGAAGCAGTGAGCTCAGGGATAGGGGAGGGGATGTGGGAGGAAGTCCTTATGCCCAAGGGTAGCTCTTATCTGAGAGCCCTGAACACAGCATCATACTCTTAACCTTTTTTTTTCTAATTAGAAGTCTAGAGGACCAGCATTATGAAGGGAACCTAAAGAGAAAAACTGCTGGGCTGAATAGATACTTTCTAAAAATGTATGTTAGATTTAAAAACTCTTTAGCCCGATTATTTAGACATTAAATAGTTCAGGGGAGTACAAACAACTAAACTTCAAACCTAATAGTATGTACAGTGACAGAATAATTATTGTCTTTCTAAAACATTTGAAAATATGTTCAATGTACTTCTTAAAATGAAATTCTAGATCCACAAACATTATAATTACAAAAATGGTTCTTGTGAGAAGTGGTGAGTAGGCCAGGCAGAAAACATGAACCAACAAAAACTTAAATCCACAGTGTTTTTACTCTGTGCCAGGTAGCCGATTTATACTTTATATTTGTTAATTTATTTAATCCTCACAAACAACTCAATGAGGTAGGCATTATCTTTATTTTACAGTTGATAGAACTGAGATCCAAGTTAATGAACTTGGCAAGTTCATTAACTTGCCAAGACACCTACAGCGATTAATGTAAGAGATCTCATTTAATTTAAGAACTGTGCTCTTTCTAATACTATGCTGCTTCTGCATCAGATTATATACCTCTGCTGAAATTAAAAGTATGTACTGTACATTTATCTTCCAAGAATCAAATTGCCATAATTTAATTTGAACACAAGCATGGCAAAGTTTCCCTAACAGAGGTCCAACACTGTTCACCTGCTCCCTCACACGTGAGCACATGGGGCACACCTGGTAGACTTGGAGGGGCTTCAGTTTGGTCTGACTAAGGGTTTGATGTATCAACATCTGATGTAAGATATTGACGGGCCACTGATGGGCCACCAGAGACCACTTGGAACCTGAGTTCCAAGCCTGTTGCCTGTCGCCTGTCACCAAGGGCAGGCCCAGACTATGGTGAAACAAATGAGGCATCTGCTTTGGGAGTAAAATCGAAGGAGCACTCAAAACTCATTAATCAAAGTAAATAATATTTTTAAAAATTTATCTTCATCTGAGGACATTTCCTTATTGCTTTTTAGAGAGAGAAAAAGGGGGAGAGAAAGAAACATCAATTGGTTGCCCCCTGTATGTGTCTGGACCAGGGATTGAACTTGCAATCTAAATATAATATATACCCTGACTGGGAATTGAACAGGCCACCCTTCAGTTAGTTATAGGATGATGCTCCAACCAACTGAGCCACACCAGCCAGGGCAAGATAAATAATATTTTCATGTAATTTCCTAAAAAATCAAATCAGCAAATTACAGCCATGGGCTAGCCGCATGTTTCTGTAATTAACGCAAGGGCTCTGAGTTCCATACTGTTTCAAACAGTGCACTTTGTCTCTCCCTCAGGACTCTAATGAAAAAGAAAGCTCTGATTCTGAGTGAAATCAGAACGAAAGATTACCTGCCGCGGCCAGGCACGCTGCATCTGGGGCCTGGTGATAACGTTTTCTCTGGTCCCACCCAGCAGGAATCTCCTACCTTCTTAGTGTAGGAGCTGGACTTGGGGGACCAAGGATGCTGGTTTCCCCAGCCCATACAGGTTTTAGCAGTGAAAGGACTGCATCCCCCAAATTCCTCAGGTCAAACTGAAACAGTGGGTCGTCCTAATGAAGGAAATGTCCTCAGAGTAATACAATTAGAAAATGAGAATACGTGGATGCTTTGCTTGGGTCTAGCTTTTAGAGTTAACATAGGTGCAAGGAGAATATTTTCATCTCAATTTGACTATTAAAATTGGAGTCATGCTAGCCAGGGTGAAGTTACAAGGTGCTGCAATGTGTGTTCCCAGGCTACACTGGCCTACACCACTGTATGGGGAATCACAGTTTCAGTGAATTCTCTGGCAGATACTTCCACCTATTGTATTTGGCCCTCCAACTCACTTTAGAACATGTTCTGCCTATTTCTGAAGTCCCCAGGCAGTATTGCACCAGTGTCATTGAGCAAGTCCTCTTAGACTACATTGTTTGATTGGCCTTTGGTGACCATCACTGCAATGGAAGGGCTGGGTTTTCTGAAGCAGCCATTGTCAACACTTCCTGTAGGGGTGGCCTTCTGCTTTATTCAGTCATGCTTGCTGCATTACGATTTGCTTTCCAAGTCTCTCCTTTTCACTATGTGCCCTGTGGTTTGATCTGAACAAAAGTCTAAGAGACCTCCTACACAGAGGCAAAATTACTATGAAGCTGGGGAAAGTACAGTTTCAGGGGCCTTTAAAAAGCTTTATACTAATTCTGCATTTTTTATTAAAGAAGATTCCTGGGTCCATGCTATGAACTGAATTGTGTCTCTGCAAATTTCCATGAGCTTGGGCGTGTTCAGGGTGGTATGGCCGTACGTAGACTCTGCAAATTTCCTATGTTAAAGCCCCAAACCCCAATGTGACTATATTTGGAGGTAGAGCTTTTCAGGAGGTAACTAAGGTTAAACATGTGTATAAGGCTTGGATCCTAGTCCAATAGGATTGGAGGCCTTATAAGAAGGGGAAGACATCTCCCTCTTTCTCCTCATGTGCACACTGAGGAAGGCCACATGAGGATACAGCAAGAAGGCATCCATTTCCAAGTCAGGAAGGGCTCTCTCCAGAACCTGACCGTGTTGGCACCCTGACTGCAAACTTCCAGCCTCCAGAAAAGTAAGAAAATAAAGTTCTGTTGTTTAAGCCACACAGTCCAAACTAAGAGAATCCATTTTTTTCCCGTAAACATGTATTTGTTCATCAGGAATATAAATTGGCAAATTGGAATCTTTTTCTCTGCTTTCCTCAACTGCAAATTACAATGGTAACTAATGGTGCAGAGAGGTGATAGTAACACAGAAGTAGAGGTATTTTTTTGGTGTGAAGAATTGATAGCAGCTTAGCTACTGGGAAGCTATTGTTGTGAGCATTGGAAGTGACCATGGGAAGAGAATGGAAGCCATGAGATGGAAAAGAGAAACAGGTCCTTTTGTCTGAATAACCTACAGGAAACACATCTGGGGGTGGGTCAACAGGAGACATTTCTGAACAGGGGGCAGCATAATAAAGTAGTTTAAAGCATGGCTCTGGACTCAATACTTACATCTACTACTTGTATCTCTGTGTAAGTGGACATGTCACTTAATCTTTCTTTGCTATAATTTTTCATCTATAAGGTGGAGAAAACAGAGGTAGTACCTATCACAGAGTTGTAAAGAATAAATTTTATAAAACATGTAAAACATTTAGAATGATGACTGTTGCATGGAAAATGTTTCATAAATATTATACATTTATTTTATAAGTGTCTAGTGTTCCCCAAATGAAGGGCACTTCATCTATCCTGTTGTATAAACCCCTTGTATCCTGTAACCATATCTAATCCATCACTATGTCTTGTCACTTTTATATTCTAAATATTCAGTTAATCTACTTCCCTCCATCTCCACTACAGAGTGAAAGTTTTTTTTTTTTCTTCATTTTCCTGGGAAATAAAGTATTTTCCCTATTCTTACTAGAGAGCAAAGAGTGGCTAAAAATCTTTATAATGAACTTAGGTTTGCATCATTTACTGCCTAATTCAAAATTCATGAACAGCCTCCTAATTCACCTAGTGTTGTCCTTCTCTGTCAACTGTGGGTTCTCTACACCATAGGAAGGGTGGATTTTTCAAGAGCAAATCTGATTGTATTAGTCTTCTGCACATCACTCCTCAAGCTTAAAACTCTTCATGATTTCTCGTTGCATTTGCAATGAAAATCAAGCCTGACCTTTACCCACCTCCCCTTTCTCCCTCAACTATCCTTCACATCACTCCTATCCCAGCCATTTATTATCTGTTCCCTCCTCTCCCACCTCCTCTCCTTTCATGCCCAGGTAAAATGCTGAGTTCCAAGAGGTCAAGGATCTTTCTTTTTCTTCACAGATGCATCCACAAGACTTAATACAATACCTGATATATAAAAAGTACAAATGGTATTTAGTTAGGATCTATTGAATGAATAAATGAAGGCTTATGCAATCCATATGAACTGGGAAGTATATATCATCTAAGGAGGCAATAGAGTGATATTCATATACATCTTCTTTTGCTATAGCCGAAAGGTACAGAAACAGGAAACCAAATAGACTAAGGGTTTGTTTTGTTTCCTGAGGGAAAACCTACTTAGAAACTGGTCCTTTTTAGTATCCAGTTCACAGTATTACCTGAGATTAATTATAATATTTTCAATTTGGATGATACTTCAAATTTTTTTCTTTAAGATATGTGTTATATGTTATCTCACTTTAATCCTTATTTTACAATGAGAACACTAAAAGTCAGTGAGGCAGAAGCTTGCCCAATGTGCCCCATTCAGAAAATATGACTTTACAGAATGGTATCCAGGCTTTCTAATTTCATATGCTTCCTCATCACACAGGGAAAACAGAAAAGGAATATACCTCCAAGGGGACAAAAGGATGGTGTGTGCATGTGTGTGTGTGTGTGTGTGTGTGTGTGTGTGACATTCAGAATGTGATGTCTGTTGGTAGACCAATAGGTCAAGATCAGAGGACAAGAACAGAGAAAAATTGTTAGAGCTAAAGGAGATTACTGCTATTTACAGTGACCTATGTATATTGATGAATATTCAAAACATGTTTTAAAAGCATAAAATGATGTCTAAAGTATATTTCACAGTTTTTATTTGTGCCATAAAATTTAGGGTTTGTAAGGGGATTTATTATTCTTTTCCTCGTTTCTTATGAAACTCTAACCTGTTTAGAAAGTTAAAGTCAATACTGAAAATTTGTTGTTGTTTTTCAGTAGTTCTCAATATTAGCCAGCAGTTTTAACCTTTGTTCTCAAGTGTGTATCAGATGTTTTATTTCTGTGATATTTTTTGAAGTGTCAACCTTAAATCATTTAACAATTTCAATTCCATATTTTCCCTAGCAACTGTTCTATTGAGTGTCTAGAAATTGTCCCTTCTGTGTTTAAAATCAAAACAGGAAGTAAAAATATAAAGATGATATATATGTATAAAAATCATAAGAATCCATGCTATGCTCTAAGAAAATGAAATACATATTCCCAATAAACATACACACACATACACATTTGGAATTCATACATTTATTAGTTAATATTGGCTTTATTAAAATAATTCAGGAAAATATCAATATATTAAGTACATACTATATAGTTGTTACTTTGCTAAATGCTGAAACATTTTCAGGAAGTGGGTATATTATTAACCTAATTTTACAGTTAGGAAGCCAGGAGCTTGGGAAAGTTAAATAACATAATCAAGTTCTCACAGCCAGTATATTCCAGACAATATGGGAACTGCGTCTATCACTTTCTTATAGACCAGTAATGAAAAGTGGAATTTTGAAATTAAAAACACAATACCATTTAAATAAGCAGCCCCAAAATGAAATACTTGGGTGTAAAGCTGACAAAATATGTATAAGATCTATCTGAGAAAAACTGTGATGAAAAAATCAAAGAAAAACTAAATAAATGTTCATGGAAAAAAAGAAAAAATATTGTAAGGTTTCAGTTCCTCCCACAATCATCTGTCAATTCAATGCAATCAAAACCAAATTGCAGCAAGTTATCTTGTGGTTTTCAGCAAACTAAGATTAAAGGTTATTTCAGAAGCAAAATACCCCAAAAAGCTAACACAGTATTGAAGGAGAGGGGGAACAGAGTTAAAGGATTAACACTACCTGACTTCAATGCTTACTACAAAGCTACAGTAACAAACACAGTATGGTATTGGTAAAAGAACAGACAAACAGATCAATAGAACAGAAGAGGGAACCCAGAAATAGACCTCCATGAATATAATCTTGGACAAGGAAGCAAGTGGACCTCCATGGGAAAAAAATGAATCCCCACACAGACCTTACACCCTTTACAAAATTTAACTAAAAATGGATCATACATAATGATCCATTATGGACCCAAAATGGACCCAAACAAAATGGACCCAAACATAAATGAGAACTATAAAATTCCTAGAAGATAACATAAAAGAAAACCTAGATGACTTTGAGTATAGTGATGGTGGTTTAGATACAACACGAATGGCATAAGCTTTGAAGGAAACAGTTGATAAAGCACTATTATCTTAAATATACAGAGAACTCTTAAATCTCAACAGTAAGAAAACAAACAACTTGATTGAGAAATGGGCAGAAGATCTCAACAGACACCTCACCAAAGAAGATATAAAGAGAGCAAATAGGCATATGAAAAGATTCTCAACAACATATGTCATCAGAAAGATGCATATTAAAGCAACAAGATACCACTATGCACTTATTAGAATGGCCAAAATCTGGAACTGACATTACAAAATGCTGATCAGGATGAGGAGCAACAGGAATGCTCATTTATTGCTGGTGGGAATGCAAAATGTTACAACCACTTTAGAATAAGCTTGATGATTTCTTACAAAATGATATATACTCTTGCCATATGACCCAAATTGTGCTCCTTGGTATTTATCCAAAGGCACTGAAAGCTTAGGTCCACATAAAAACTGGCACATGGATGTTTATAGCAGCTTTATTAATAATTGACAAAACTTGGAAGTAACCAAGATGTCCTTCAGTAGGTGAGTGAATAAATAAACTTTGGTACAATCAGACGATGAAATATCATTCAGTGCTAAAAAGAATTATGCTATGAAGCACAAAAAGACATGGAGTTACCTTAAATGTGCATTATGAAGTGAAAGAATGTAGTCTTAAAATGCTACACAATGTATGATGTCAACTATATGATCTTCTGGAAAAGGCTAAACTATGGAGACAGTGAAAAGATCAGTGGTTGTTGGTGGGGAATGGGGAGTGGGGAAAATGAATAGGCAGAGCAAGCAGGATTTTTAGGTCAATGAAACTATTCTGTTTGATACTATAATGATGGATACATGTCATTACATATTTGTCCCAACCCATAGAATGTACAACACCATGAGTGAACTGTAATATAAACTATGGACTTTGATTGATTATGACGTGTCAATGAAGGTTCGTCAATGTGAACACCACTCTGGTTGGGGATATTGATAATGGGGGAGACAATGCATGAGGTAGGAGGTACATGGGAAATTATTTGTAGCTTCTCCTCAATTTGGGGGTATACCTAAAATGCTCTAAAAATAAACTTTTAATTTTAAAAACTCGGGCAGGAAAGATAAACTTCCTAGATAGAAATGGAATGGGAGTACCTGGTTTCCTTGCTAAAATCTCCAAACTGTTAAGATCCACTTAGTACACAACCTAATAAAATTCCTGGTGGTAAAGAACTGATCATTAGGGCAGATCTAGGTATAGTGACAACCGTGGGGGACAGGGGGAAGTGGGATAGCATAAAGATGCTGGATGTCTTTAGAGTAAAGAAAAATAGGTAGGGACTTCCAGTTAAGATGGAGGCATAGGTAGACATGCTTGGCCTCCTTGTGTACCACAGAGAGAATTACAACTATTTCTCAAAACAACTAGGAACCAGAATGATCAGGAAATTGAGTTGTATGGAAGTCTGACAACCATGGATTTAAAAGAATCCATATTCATCCAGGGAGGTAAGAGGGGTGGAGTTGTTCAGAGGGACAGAGAGGCACGGAGATGTGGTGTTGCACAGACAGGTGGTGGTAGCAGAATGGGTAGTCCCACACTCACCTGGGATGGATAAAAATTGGGAGGTCTATCTTGGGAGTGAGTGATCCCAGTCCCAGGCTAGACCACACAGCCCAGAGTTCCAGTGCTAGGAAGATAAATCCCCTTAACTTCCGGCTATATAAACCAGTGGGAGTTGGGGTGGCAGAATAAACTGTTGAATTTTCAGGAGAGTTTGTTTGAGTGGCCTGCACAGACTTAGAACATACAAAAACCACCCACACTGGTATTCACCACCAGGGCAGCAGCTGCAAGGGCACCAGTCACACAGGGTGAGTGCCAGGCAAACCTTCAGAAGCCAGACAGCAGTATGTCCCCTCTGAGCCCTCCTCCCCTGACACATAACCACAAAGTGGTGAAGTGGGTTGCCCTGCCCTAGTAATTACTCAATGTTCTGCCACACAATTTACAGGTGCCTTTTCTAAGACAGGGTGTCAAAGCAGCCTACCTAATATACAGAAACAGAGAGACTTTTGAATTGAGGAGACAAATGAATATGGCCCAAATTAAAGAACAGAACAAAAACCCACAAAAAGAACTAAATGAAACTGAGATAGCCAACCTATCAGAAGCAGAGTTCAAAATACTAGTGATCAGAATGCTTAAAGAACTCATTGAGTATGGCAAAAATACAGGGAAGAAATGGTGGGTACTCTAAGAGATATAAAGAAAAATCTACAGGGAGCCAACAATGAGGAGGAGGAAGCCAGGAATCAAACCAATTATTTGGAATAAAAGGAAGGAAAAAGCATTTAATGAAAACAGCAGGAAGAAAAAAAGAATAAAAAAAAAGGACAAGCTTAGGAACCACTGAGACAACTCAGCAGTTTAAATATACCAACAACTTTAAATATACCAACATCTGAGTCATGGGGGTGCCAGAAGGAGAAGAGCAAGAACGAGAAATTGAAAACTTATGTGAAAAAATAATAAAAGAAAACTTCTCTAATTTGGTGAAGGAAATAGACATACAAGTCCAAGAAGCAAGAGGGTCCCAAATAAGTTGGGCCCAAAGAAGAACAAACCAAGACACGTCATAATTAAAATGTCAAATGTTAAAGATAAAGAGAGAATCTTTAAAGCAGCCAGAGAAAAGCAGAGAGTTACCTATAGAGGCATTCCCATAAGACCCTCAAGCTAATTTTTCAAAAGGAACTTTGCAGGCAAGATGGGACTGGCCAAAAGTATTCAAAAAGTGATGAAAAGCAAGGACCTAAGACCTAGATTCCTCTATCCAGCAAAGTTATCATTTAGAATAGAAGGACAGATGAAGAGCTTCTCAGACAATAAAAAGCTAAAGGAGTTCATTACCACCAAACTAGTATCTTATTCAATGTCAAAGGGTCTTCTTTAATAAGAAGAAGTAGGAGAAGGAAAAGAGGAAGAGGAAGAAAAAGAAGAGGAAGGAGGAGGAGGAGGAGAAGAGGAAAATAAGAAGAAGAAATGGTTAAAAATATGACAATAAAATGGCAATAATTACATATTTATCTACAATTGAATCAAAAAACCAAAATAAATAAACTAGCAGAAATAGAAACAGATTCATAGATACATAGGATATTTTGACAGTTGCCACATAGGAGGGCAGTAGGTGGATGGTTGAAAAAGGTGAAGGGATTAAGAAGTACAAATCAGTAGTTACAGAACAGTCATGGGGATATAAAGTACAGCATAGGGAATATAGTCAATAACGTTCTAATAACTATGTATAGTGTCAGATGGGTGCAAGATTTATCAGGATTATCACGTAGTAAGTTATGTAATGTCTAATCACTAGGGTGTACACCTGAAACTAATATAATAATGTATGTCAACTATAATTAAAAATGATTTAAAAATAAATAAAATTTAAAGATAAAGTAAAAAATATAAGAAGAAAATTGGTACTATTTATGTTCATCTTGGATAGTAAAATTTTAGCACAGAGAAAGACTACTGTAAGCAAAGGTGAAAAATATTTATAGCATGCAAGATATTCAGTTAATATTCAGTGTGAAACAGAGAAAGGGTCTTGTGATTAGGCTTGGAAGTTGCCTGGGCAAAGAGCATTTCCTATAATATAAATAAATCCACAGGTGCATATTGTTTGTCTTCAGTGCTCTACCTTAGTAAATGGTTAGAAAACATAAAGTAAAATTATTGTGATACTAACCAGAATGTGCACAATTTGAGAATATACACATCTTTATGAAGAAGACTTACAAATCAATAAGAAAATGCAAACACCTCAATCGTAACTAAGTAATAGGCATAAATAATGAATTCATAAAAGTATAAGTAGACAAAAATATGAAAGATTTTTTAACCTAACTGACAATGATTAAAAGAATGATAAAATCCAATATGGGATGAATTGTAGAAAAATTGACACTCCTATACATTTTTGTCAATACAAATTATGTCAACTTTTCTGTATCACAGACTCTTATACTGCAAATTAAAGATGACCATGAGCCCTGACTGGTGCGGTTTAGTTGGTTGGGCATTGTCCCACAAAGTGAAAGGTCGCTGGTTTGATTTTTGGTCAGGACACATGCCTGGGTTGCAGGTTGGGTACCAAGTCAGGGTGTGTTCAAAGAGGCAATTGATTGATGTTTCTCTGTCACGTCAATGTTTCTCTCCCTCTCCTTCTCCCTACATTCCAGTCTCTCTAAAATAAATAAACAAACAAGCAAATAAATAAATAATCTTTTAAAAAAGATGACCACGATATTATCAAAGAGAAGCCAAATTTGAAGAAAATATAATGTGTCTCTGATGATATGAAGAAATTTTTGTTAATTGTTAATGATTGATATTGATGTTTTGGTTTGTTTTGTGGAAGAGTTCTTATCTTTTAGAGGTAAGTATTAAAGCATTTATGGATGAAATGACAGATCATCTGGATTTGCTTTAAAATAATTTAAGGCTAAAGGCATAGGGTAATGTATAGCCAATACAGGATGACCATATCCTGATCACTGATGATTACACATGAAGTTTTATTTTTCTACATTTTTATATGTCAAAATTCCATAGGAAGTTTTTAAACTGTTTATATACTACCATCCAAATTTGTACAAAATAAGATCAAGTACATGTTATACATAGAAAAAAGGACAGATGAAAAGATACCATGAGTTAACAGTGATTAACTTGGGGGCAGTCTTCACTTTTCTCCCCTTCGCTTCCCCATGTATGCTAAAACTTTTGCAGTGAATGTAAATTACTTTTATTGCCAGAAAACTAGTTTTTACAAACTGCATTCAGTGCAGTCACCTTAATATTAGAAAATAGGAGGCATGAAAGACAAATTGATATATTTCTTGTAGGAGACATTTTTAGCCCCAAATATTTCACTATTTTAATATTTTTTCCTTCATCTGCTTTCAATTCAGGAATACCAGGCATATTGTTCATTGCTTTAGATTCAGTTTTCTTTCATAATTCATTTTCAATTCAATCTTTTTTCATCTCCCTAATTGGTACATCTCAATGTTAGGCCTTTATTTTAACTAACCACAACTACACACTGTTAACTAAGTCCAACATTTTATCAATCACTTATACTTTCATCTGAAACCAATGAACATTGATAATATAAGCTATAAGCAACATAGAGAAAGATAAAAAGTGTGACTTAAGATATTTCAGTTACTCATGCAGATATCATTGTAATGGGACTTGTAAGCAGTAATGTTAGGGTCCACCAAAGTAAAGTGGAACTGTGTTTTCAGTGAATTTTTAAATAGCAGTGAACTATATTTGTCCCTTGCAATTTGGCAGAGTGCAGTATTATAAGAGCAAAAAGAAAAGTAAATTTATAATGTTTGAGGGAACAAAGTTGGTTCCTTTGTCTCTCCCTCCCACTCACCTCACCCATCAAGTTTGCTAAATAATTGTTTTGTAATGATAATAAGAGTCTGATAATTATCATTATTATCATCACAAAACTGTACTGAGCATATTCCATTTATAATCACTGATTGTTACAACCACCACTATAGGTTTATATTAGTAACCCTCCATTATTGGAAGAAACTCAGAGAAGATTAAGTATGTAGTTCAAAGTTACAAAGCCTAGATTCAAATACTGTTTCTATCATATGCCAAAGCTGTGATTTTTTTATTCCACCACATATCATTTATAGACAGAGCACACTATGTGAATTGATGGGGAATCAGAGGGAAAATAGTGGGGGCAGGACAGCATGAGATATGGAAAGATTAAAGGAGAATAAATACCCATTTCATCTGTGATGGTTATTCTTGTTCTATTTTTTCAACAATGAGTGTGCATTAAAGGAATTTATAACAATGTTTTCAATTTACAAAGGCATCCCTCTTGCCATTTGCTGCATACCAGTGTGTACTAGGATGATTCATGGATTCAGAGAATATTAAAACTAGAAGGAGCAATAGAGTCATCTAATAGAATCTTTCCTTTTTACAAAAAAAGTGAGAATATTGTGAAATGCTTCTTCATCCAGAAGCTCAATTGCTGTTGCTATATATAATAACAAAAAAAAATTGGTATGAATTTGACTTTGTCTGAAAAGTCCTCCAGTAGCACATATACTCTAAGTGCAGTGAGTATCACATACATTTGAGTAAATAAGTTACAGAAGGGGCAAGACACTGAACTGGAACTAGAAGCCTGGAGGTTTCTAACAAGTTATGTGACTTTGATCACCGAAACCAGTGATTTTCCACTGGTGTGTCACAAGAATTTCTAAAACGTGCAATACCTGACTATTTTAGTCAGGAGCACTGACCTCTTTTTCCTTAGGTAGTTAAATTTGATAAAATGGCAACCAACACAATAGCCTTCTAGTGTGAATGAATCAAAATTACCTATTTTTTGTCTGATGGTAAAAAAAAATATTTTTGGTGTGCCACAGAATTTTAGTAATTAGTTTATGTGTGCCACAAAATGAAAAAGGTTTCAAATTGCTGACTTAAGTTGTCAGATTAGTCCTGAGTAAGTAAAAGTAATTGGACTGAATTACCTCCTCTTGGGCTCTGTAGGGAAAAACAACTTTAGAGTTGTATTGAGGATGTAGCTCCTTTGTTAACACAAAAAGAGGATGTTATGATTAGATTTGGAAGTAACCTGAACAAATAATATTGTCTCAAAATATATGCAAATCAACCCTGGCCAGGTGTCTCAGTTGATTAGAACATTGTCTTTTGCACCAAAAGGTTGCAGGTTCAATCCTAGTCAGGACACATTACCTATATTGTGGGTTCAGTCGTATATAGGAGGGCAACCAATCAATGTTTCTCTCTCATATCAATGTTTGTCTCTCTTTCTCTTTGCCTTCCTCTCTCTCTAAAATCAATAAAAACATATCTTCAGGTGAGGATTAAAAAATACATGTATATTTATATTGAAGTAAATCCATGGGTACATAGTCTATATCCCTAATGTTCTGGATCAGTAAATGAATAGAAAACATAATGAAATCTACAGCATCACTAGGCAGAGTGTGAACTGTGTATGGTTATCCCCAGTCTTTTCATATAAATAGACATTTTTAACTCAGTTCAGATAGAGTAAACTTAACCAAGCAGAGAAGAAATCAGAGTGAACAAGAAACTGACACTCTGGGATCAGAGGCAATTGACACTGAGTGAGCCACAAAAAAAGTCAAAAGCATTGATTTATTTAAGAAATTAATTAAAGAAAAAGAAAATAATAGTTATATAATATTTCATACATGCCTCCAATCATATATTTTAAAATTAACTTCATGTACTATTTTACCTCCATATTTGTTTATATTGATTTATAAATAAGGGATATAACTAACTATTAATATTCTATGTCAAATGAAATCTAATTCTAGAAAATCTGAAAGAAGATAATTAAATACCTATTCAAACACCTGACTTATGTAGTAGTTAAGGGATTTTGGCATTAGCTATAGTTTCAAAATCTTTGAGAGAATGCGTCAATATTAAAAATGTGATGTTCAACACCAAAAAACCCCAAACAACCCCATTAAAAAATAGGTAATAGACCTGAATAGACATTTTTCCAGAGAGGACATACAAATGGCCAATAGACATATGAAAAGATGCTCAATGTCACTAATATCTGAGAAATGCAAATTTAAACCACAATGAGATATCACCTCACATCTGTCAGAATGACTATTGACAATAAATCACCAAACAACAATTATTGGTGAGGGTGTGGAGAAAGGGGAACCCTCATGAACTGTTGGTGGGAATGCAGATTGGTGCAGCCACTGTGGAAAACAGTATAGAGTTTCCTTAGAAAATTAAAAATGGAACTGCCTTATGACCTAGCAATTCCATTTCTGGGAATATATCCTAAGAAACCCAAAACA
>PVKM010026025.1:0-19582 GCA_004027735.1 Carollia perspicillata | reverse complement strand
CCCTTTTAAAAGGCAGGAGAGGGTTGAGGTTCGGGTTTAAAGACAATGCTGGCTCTAAGTAATAATATTTTTCCTTTGTTCAGAGGACATTTGTCACTGAGGCACTATGGCTTGACCTCAGAAGTTGACCAAATGGAGACTTTTCAGGTTTTCACTTTATTGTGAGCAGTTATGTAAAAGCTACTCCAGGCTAAAAAACATAGTAGGTTCTTAAAACATAACAAATCAGTACCCATATTAACTCTAGATAATACTTCCATGCTTGCTTTGTAGACAGAATTTGTCGATCTGATCCTGCTGTCCCTTGAAGAAGGTGACTGCTAGTGAGCCTGGCACTGGCATCCTGTGTCTCGGGGCCTCGTTCACCAGAGAGAGGAGGATCAGTGAGTCAAGCAAATCCAGGGTTACAAACCATCATGTGGCAAAGTGCGGAAAAGGGCTGAGAGGCACTAGCATGTTTAAATAAATAGCTGCAAAACTAAAATAACTTTATCAGGATATTATAAGGTAAAGATGTTTTATATCTCCATATTTATATTTTTGACATTCCAGCTATTTCCTATGAGAAACTTAAATCTACCAAACCAGGTAGAGACAAAACTAGGGTAAAATACAGCAAACACATTTTAGTGAAGTCACCGACTAAAATCTCTTTTCCCCAAAAATCTAGACCCAGTGCCCTACCTTGGTTCATTTGGTATTAACCTATATATTTTTCTCATATTATTGAACTAGACAAATCTAACACAACAGAACACTCTGAAATAAGCCTGAAGCAAGCCAGTAGTTCATTTAGTTCAACTCATGGATTTTCATGTTAAGAACAAACAAAATACAAGCTACCAAACAAAAAACTTCTCTCTGACATTGAAATATTTTTCCTCTCTAGAGTAAAGTAAATATCCATATTTTTCTTCACTTAAATGCCGTGATCCAGTGATTAAAGAGCCAAAAGAGAATAATTTCCTTGGCCTCTGAAACGTTGATTAATCATAACTAACGTTTTTATTTCTCTCCACCCCCCAAAAAGAGAAGGAAAGTGTCAACTTTAAAAAAATAACTCAAATATAGGGACTATAAACTAAAAAATTAAAACTTTGAGGCAAAAACCCAAAATAAGTAGACACAATTTAAAGAACTAGACAAAAAGGGGGGTGGGGCGGGATCTCTTCCAGCCCTGTGTTCATTCTTAGTAGCACAAGAGATACTTTATATTTTCTTGGCCATGTTTAAGCCATTCAAGCACTATGGCTGTAACTATAACTTTTTTGTCACTTCATAACCTTTACTTCACAGTTTCAACTTTTAAAAGAACTTTTATTCATCACCCCGACTCAAAAACTCATAGACACATTTTAAGTATGCTGCCACCAAGTGGCAGTCCTGTACAGTCACCTGATTCAAACAAAAACCTTTGGTTTTGCCTGCCACTTAGAAGTATATCACTACTAGCACCTTCCTCTGTGTAGACTTATTTGGCCTCCTTACCGACTTATTTTCCCAACACTATTAGGTCAAAAACAGCTACACTTGCCATCACCTAATAATATATGTCCATGTCCTTTAGCATAAGTCCTTCAGAATGAAAGTACTAAGTAGAAACAGTATTGTCATCTATATATGAAATGCCAATAGCTGTGTTTCAATGGGTAATCTCAAAGATTATATTTTAGAGCAACTTTTAAAAAATAAACATCTAAATCACAACTAAGTGCCTTTTCGCTAATTCTTCGCTCTTCTTTAACCTGATCTGAGTTGCTAAGCTTGACATCAAAATCCCTTCTCAGCAATTTGTCCAGAACTTCTGAGTTCTCTCAGACTCGCATGTCCCTCTTGGCTCTGCAAACATCCATACATCGCCTTTCTGTCTCACTAATGGGTATTCTAGGTTCTCATCCAGGCTGTTGGAAGGAATCCAGTGCTCAAAATCTCTTCTCTCTTTCTCTTCATGTGACAGCAGAGAGTGCGCAAGCCTTCTTTTTTATTTCTCTACAACTATAAGTAGATAAGTTTCCACTTTCTTCGTTTTTGTCCCAACTTTCCTAATCCCCTAGCAGCTATTTCCAATGAGCATCTGGCAGAACTTGTTAAAAGTAATTTCTATAGAGGACTTAATTAGTCACATCGAGCTTTCAACTACCTCAGCAATATACTCAGATCTTTCGGCCTCGTGAAGTGTCTCAATGATCTTTAAAAGGCTCAGAAACTGCCTTCTGAGCACCTATATCCCTTATGCAGAGCAGATATCTTTTACAACAAAAAAACTGTGTAATTTTTTGACAAAGACTTAACTCAGTTTCATGATAGGAGAGTATTCCATATAGCTTTAGGGTATATTTTACAATCCACTGGAACTCAAAACAACTTTGCACATTATCTCTAGAAGAAACTGAAAATGGGGTAATTTTAAAAGTAATATTAATAAATTGGCCACAGAGGTTCTCTTCTTCTGATACAAAATGTGTGAACCTCCCTTTTCCTCTGCTTTCACATGCCCTCCCCCCTCCTCCGCTTCCTCTCTTTCCTCTTTCTCACAAACCTCTCCTCTGTGTAGCCTTTCTCAGTGCCTGGTGTTGTCTGCACTTCCTCTGACTGAGCGGAAGTGCACTTCCGCTGCACTTCCCAGACTGCTTCCAGCCTGGCTCCCAGGAGATGAAAGCAGCCTCCATGTTCAGCATCTCCTAAAACCTCTGCCTGATCCCGGAGATTCCAGCCAGACCCACTGACAGTCCTGCCCCATGAGAAAAAGTCCACTGAGACACAACTGTGTGTTTTAATTGCAGAAGAATAAAGCTTTGATACACCTACTAATGTTTAAAATTCTTCCATTTTTCTCTCTCTCCTCCACTTCCATTTCCACAGACCTAGAGAACAGGAAGCTTGCCTGTGATTCAAACCCCACCTCCCTGAAGTTTTTTGCCTGTAACGTCAGGGGATTGGACTGGTTGAACTGTGAGGCACCTTCCAGCTTAAAATTAACAGATGCCTTCCTTAACAAAATAAATTCAAATACTTTCTGATTAAAAATAATAATATTTAATGGGATGCCACGTATAGGCTGCCTGCTCTGCACCAGACACTAACAGACTGTGGAATCACGACCATAACTCACATCAGTTGTGCACTAGCCATGTGCAAAGCACTGGATATGCATTGTCTCATACCCTTCTCTGACATGATGAGACATGTACAATTAGTATTCCCTTTTTGCAAATGAGGAAACCGAGGCCCAGAGAGAAGGAAAAACTTGTTCCAGGTCACGCACAATTAGTAAGTGGTAGAAATGGGATACAAGCCCAGTCAGTCTAACTTCAGTAGACAAGGTCCCAATCACTACACCCAACTCGGAACAACTCTATGAAAGGTGGTATTATTATGACCACCCCTGCAGTGAATAAACATTTTCATGGTGAATTACCTCCCAGAGTGTACCAACTAGTCATTACACAGAAAAATGCAATGGTTTTCACTGTGGTTTGTTCTTAAAACCGAGAGCATCATGATCATGTGCAAATTGATATCCAAATAGGAATGTTAGAAAAAGAAAAAGAAAACCGTTTAAGCAAATATCATATCAATAAATGCTCCACATGAATTAAGACCATAATAAAAATGGTATAAGACATGTTATAGCGTGTATAAGATGTTTAAATGTTATATGTAAGAACAGTCATTAGGATATAATCATTGTTTATTTCTAGAAGTCCTCTTTGCCAATCTGCCTGCTCCTCGTTCATGTCTTACTTCACCTTATGAAACACAGGAGTCTGTAATCTGGGCCTGACCTTTCCAAACCCTGAAGGGTTTTTAAGGTCTTATTTTGCTATCTGTTGGTTCTATTGGCTCTTGTTAATGGTGTCTTATTTCTTTGTATGTTTAATGATTTTTTCATACTGAAGAGCAAATAATCCTTAGAGTTTACCTGTGGAAAATTTCTGAGGCCTAACAAGGAAGGTGAGTTCCTCAAGAAGAGGTTACTGTTTGCTTCTGCCAGTGAATGCATATATTACCAATACTAGTACCAATGCTGTAAAACTCCCAAGAAATGTATCAGCTTAACACATTTTAGGCCACCAAGGCAATGTGAATTTGGTCTGCAAAGTTTCTTGAGAGGTGGTTTGTGGTTATCAATTTTAAAGGACATTTTTTCCCCAGTAGTTCATTGCCAAGGTTTGGAAAGTTTTCTTTGAGGTCCCCTGAGTGAACAGAGATAATGTTAGCTTTATTTTTAATTCACCTTGGCACTGCTGACATAGCTCCCGAGGGCCTCCAGCTTTCTGGAGGGTCTTCTATTAGATTCCCTACTGTAGGTGAGCCCAGGGCTTTGTCTTTCAAACCCCAAGCCTCACAAGGTCTTGAAAAATGAAGATCATATTTACCCAGAAAATTCCCTCATGGCTGTGCCTGATTCCAACCTTTATCCAGTCCTATGCCTGTGTATGCTTTATTTTCCCATAAGCTCATGCACAAATTATAAAAAGATTTCTTAAAATTTTATTTAGCATGTTTAGTTGTTTTCAATGGAAGGTCAGTCCGGGCACTTGTCCATCATTTTGCCATTTGGGCAAGTTATTACATGTCATTGAAACACAATCTCCATATACATAAGGTAGATTCAATATCAATAATAAATCCATAGCTTGTTATTAAGGTTGAATGAGATTTGCTATGTGAGATCCTATATAAATATTAGCCATAATTGCTATTCCTTCCTTTACTCCTTCACAATAACTTTTTTTAAAAAAATGCTTACTGTGTATCAGACACCATTCTAGATGCAAACGGCTTAGCAGAGATAGAGCAAAGAGAGAGGAAAAGATTGGGTAAAGAAAAGGGCAGATTCAAAGTTACAGTACATCTTAGTATGTTAAAGGTTCTGAGGCCCAACCCACAGGAAGAAAGCAAGAACCACACATTCTGACTCAACCCCACTGTCTCCCTCGACCAGGCAGGACTTGGGTCGGCAGCCTGAGAGCATCGCCACAGAACAGGATGTTTTGTGAGCTGGCATGTGTAACACCAGAGTCAAAGAGAAGAAAACATCTGGAGGGCGAAACATCGAGAGCGAATGGCAGATGACTGCTTTCCATCCTAATTTGTCTCAACTATGATTTCTTACTGTGTGTATACAGGGATGGGCAAGAGTGGGTTTATAGCTGTGAGTTCCTGAAACAGTTAATTCTTGTATTATCATTTGTTAACTACTGTATTGTTTATTTGTACTATAACTGTAAATGTACTTTTGTCCATCCCTGCATATTGCTTAAATAGAAAATAATAAGAAAAAATTCCTACAATCATACTCTTAGTGTATGGCTAATGAATTCTAATGAGTCATATGCACCTGGAGACATTGCAAGTTCCATTTCAGACCACTGTAATAAACTGAGTATTACAATAAAATGAGTTGTAATCTTTTGGCTGGCAGAGGCTTCAGCTGTCATCTTGTAAAAAACACAACACCTGTGTGCCTGTGTAGTTATTTGTGAATGAGTAAGTGGGTGAGTGACTCGGTGAATGAATGAAATAAAGTCATGTTAAAAAGGCAGTAGGCAGTGCTTAAGGCTAGGACACACACAGTCTGCACGTTGCCTACACAGGAGTTACCCACACGCCGCCCCTCTGGGAGCACACAGCTCTGTGTCAGGGTGGAGCCTTGGTAAACTGAGCCTGGGCTGCTCCCAACAGCCTTGTTTATTTTTTAAAAGATTTTTATTTATTTAATTGTAGAGAGACGGGAAGGGAGGGAGAAAGAGAGGGAGAGAAACATCACTGTGTGTTTGTCTCTTCCTGCCCCTTACTGGGGACATGACCTGCAACCCAGGCACGTGCCCTGACTGGGAATCGAACCTGCGACCCTTTGGTTTGCAGGCTGGCACTCAATCCACTGAGCCACACCAACCAAGGCCCAACAGCCTCTTGACTGGACCCCCTTCTGCAGTGAAAAGCCTGCTTACCTCTATAGGCAGCTCTGAGTTAAAAGCACAGGTTTGGAACCAGACGCAGGGGTGCAAATCTTATCTCCTTTTCCGATGAACACTATGACTTTAGACAAGCAATTAAGTCTCCGGTTTCCCTGTAAGTAATGTGGAGATTGGAGTACCTGCCAAATAGGCTTGTTATGAAGCTCTAATGAGTGAGTACAAGCAATACAGCACTGAGAATATTGCTTTTAGAGAGTAATTGGTCATCAATGTTTGCCATATTCCCGCACCACTCAATTTGGGCACACTTGCAGAATGGGTTTCAGTCCATACAATGCCTTAGCTCTTGTGTTTATGTGGGTTTCATCGGCCCGTGGACAAAGCACTGAAGGTGGAGACTGAAAACTACTTCTCAGGGACAACCCTGCCACACATCAGTATCAAGTGTCTTGGAGCAGGTCACTTCACCTTCTTGAGTCTCACATTTCGTTGGCTCTTAAACCAGAATAATAATAATGCCTCACAGCCTCACTCTGAAGGTGGAATGAGATCATGTACGTAAAAGCATTCTCTCTTCACTGCGAAGTACTGTACTATCCGAAGGTACTGGAAGTAATTGCAGAGCATGAAACATAAACCCATAGACTCAGGAGGCACTCAGGAGATTTCTCTGAGTTAACAAATAAAGTTGGCAATAAACGAGCATTTAACAGTGTTTGTCAAAAGGATTTATGAGTCACCTGCATCAGTATTACCTGGGAACATTGTTTTGAAAACATCCTGGGGAGGGGGCTACATCAGTAGTTCTCAACCTTCACGCACACTGAGCTGACCTGAGGAACTTTAAAAATGCTGAGGTCTGCCCTGGCTGGTGTGGCTCAGTGGATTGAATGCTGGCCTGTGAACCAAAAAGTCACCAGTTCGATTCCCAGTCAGGGCACATGCCTGGGTTGCAGGCCAGGTCCTCAGTATGGGGCATGCAAGAGGCAACCACACATTGATGTTTCTCTCCCTGTCTTTCTTCCTCCCTTCCCCTCTTTCTATAAATAGATAAGTAAATAAGTAAATAAGAAAAAGAAGGAGAGAAAGAAAAGAAAGAAAACCGAGGCCTGTGAAATTGTTCTGGGGTGTATTGGGCTTCAGGATTTTTAAGGCTCCCTTGGCTAATTCTAACATGCGGCCAAGGTTGAGAATCACTACTTTAATGAATGAGTCTTAAGTAAGGCAGACACTGATACTTTGCAACCCAAAAGTCATCTCCAACCCCTTCTCCCTTGCCACTCCCCTCCACAAAGACTGGAAGGAGAAATAACTCATTTTCTCAACTCTCACTAAAATTAGGACTGACCATGTGCCCAGGTCTGAGCCAAAGTCAGAGGTCTGCTGGGTCAGAGGAAGACGGTTCTTTAGTGCTTTTCTTGTTCTAATAAAAAAAGATGAATGTACCTAAAGCTTCTTGCTTCACTGTCTTCCTGCCTTGAACAGCCACATGTGACTGGACCTGTCAGGAACCGTAAGAGAAAGGCTAACCAAGAGGACCCAGAGATGTCAGCCTTGACATTGCTGAGCCTCTGAATCAACCTCAGCAATCGCCTACCTCTGACCTTGTTATGGGAGAAAAACCAACTTGCAGTTTGTTTAAGCCACCAAAATCCAGCTTTCTGTAGCATGCAGATGAACACAATCCTAACTGACAGAAAGCCATCCTGTCTATTTTCTTTTGTCCCAATCTTCAGAGAAGATGCCAATATATTAAATGCTTTTATGGAAAAGTGACTACGAGCTTATTTAAAGAGTAAGGAGTTTGCCTGGGAAGGAATTTGAAAAGTGCCTTACTTGAAGGTGCGGCCTCCCCTAATTAAAAACTCTCAGAGACTGTCCTACCTGTTGAAACACCCATGATGTAAGAGGGAGAAGGGGCTTTCACTGAATGATTTTCTGGAGAGTTCTCTTCCTTAATTGTCCCTTTACAGAATTGCACAACAAGTAGATGGAAGACAGGCATTAGAGAAAAAGTACACCCTCCCCTCTGAACCTTGGGAGGCTGCTCTGGGAGAATACAGGCAGACCTCATTTTATTGAGCTAAACTTCACTGCAAGCCTCTCTTCCAGCAAAAAGACTACAACTCACTTTACTGCAATAGTTGCTGTATTGTGGTGGTCTGGAACTGAACCCACAGTGTCTCCAAGGTACTCCTGTACCTAGGTTTACCCCTGGCTGACCCTGGCAGCTCTTTGTGAACGGCCTGGTAAGAGCTAGCTAGTCTGGGAGGGCTTCCTGCCCTCAGCTGTCTCATCTTCCACAACGTCCCAGGGTTCTATCAGCACAGGTACGTCACTCCTCTGAGCAGCTAACACTGCTTGCAAAACACCTGTCCACTCTAGCAGGGCAGCCTCATGAGAGCAAAAGACCCCATTCTCATAATCTTGGTCAGAGGCTCCCCACTCCCAAAATACCTATAAAAAGGGAGAGAAATAGGAGAGCAGCATTCCTCTGCCAGAGCATGACTCGTAGAGTGTCCAACTGCACCCAGTCCCCGTAGGTCTCTCTGTGGGATGGCAAATGAAAGCAGCTGTGCTTATCCCACTGGTGACCGACCCCCTGGTTATAAGTGCCAACCTATATCTTACAACATTTGCAGTTTGTTCTTGGGCTCTTCACTCCACACTAAACCAAAAGGTTCTTGGCACTGACTTGGGCTATCCAAGCTTCTTTCTCCCCTGCCGCACCTCTTCCCTTAAGATCTCTATTAGGCTAGTCACTCAAACTCTGTTGCAAAATAATATATTATCTTAGATGTCCCCCACTCAAAAAAGTTGAAAGGTACTCTCATGCTTATAAAATTCAAACTTCATGAATTGACGTGGACGGCTCACCATATTGCGAACCCTAACAACCCTGCCCTCATTCTCCCCCACCACTCTCCAGCGAGGTAAACAAAGTCTGTAAATCCCAATAAGATTCCTTAAGTCGAGATAAAGTGCAGTACTTGACAAAATTGTTTAACTATTGGAATTACCTGGGGCAGTTGTTTAAAGCAGTTTCCCAGGATCTACTCCAAGAAAACTTGATCCTTTAGCTCTGGGATAAAATTGGGGGATTTGCCTTTTCACAACTATAAACTTTGATTTTAATAGCTCAAGCAAGTTGTGAAATACAATGACTAATAAAGTGGAAGAAATACCCTTCTCCCATCCTGCTGTGTTCAAAGCCTACTTGTCCTTCAAAGCCTAATTCTCAGTCCTCACCTCCCAGGCCCTCAGACCACTTACAGTCTGTGGTGCTCTCACCTTCGCTGGGCACGAGGCCATCTTTCCTATGGCCCATGTTTCTATCTAACCTTTCATGGGACTGTGTACATTGTCTCATTAATCCAGGGGTCCTCAAACTGAGGTTTGTAACAGAATTACCTAGGGAAGTGCTTTCAAAGTACAGATGTCAGGATGACTTTGCTCTTGTTCACTTTGTCTAGAAGACATAATGTGATGCTAAGGCAACTGTATTTTGAAAAAGCTGTCCAGATAATTCTGTTGAGCGCCCACCCCTCCTTTACCCCACCTCATGCCACATTTCTCTGGGGATTCCTTCGCTGACAGTACTATGAGATCCCTGAGGGCAAGGACAGTATCTGACACTTCTTTCCAGTTCTCACATGGCTTACCTCGTCACCTTGAGTTTGGTGAAATGAGCGTTTAATCAAGATGTATGGCCTGTATGAATGATGGATGATTGACTGAAAATGGTAAAAGATGGCATCTGTAGAGGCCAATAGTTACTTTCCATTCATCTTCTATTCCTAGTTCGTGTACTCACACTAGACCTATTTGCTACAAATTCTGAAATGTCTGACAAATCTACTTGTTCCATTGGTGGGAATAACCACTGATACTCAAAAATCATTAAGAGGTGACATACACATTAGGAAGATGAACAACTTCTCACTTTTCCCAGAGCACCAAATCAAGGGCACCTCTACCCATCCCAAATGTCACATGCATTGGAAAATCTGAGGCCATAACCAGAGGCATTGGAAATATGAACATCCAACCGCCATGGGGCTACCTCCAACACTGTTCTGACATCCTTCAAAAATCTTTCTAACAAGCTAAATTGGAATTTATTTGACTCTTACATCCAACAAGTAACAAACCCAGCAAAGAACAGCGTATTATGGGTTCAGCCCTAGTAATCAGATAGGATAATATGGCAGCCTAAATGGTACACTCTGAATTCCGACATCGCAGGGAGGTCTGTGTCGTGCCAAGAGCCTCTCCTCTCCTGGATTGTCAAGGACTCTGTTGCAGTAGCTCCCTAAATGGAGTGTGATGTTTGTGTTGTTAATAAACAGCAACCGGGCACAAAATCTCATGGTGATTGATTTGTCATGTTGGTTTTAGGGAAACCATCAGAGCTTTGAGTGAAAGCGGTATAAGACGAGTAAATTTTGATTGACTAGGGGACACTGGTAAGGGCTGATTAAGGCATGCCAATGAAGGTTCTGGCTGGCAACAACATGAAAAGGCTGAGAACCAGAAAGAGCTAGGGGAGGTGAGGAGAAGGTGCTGAAAGAAAGTGATTTAAGAGTTGCAGGGATGTTAAGCTGACTCTGGTTGTCATCATTCCAAAAAGGATTGGGAACACGGATGTGACGTGTTGGAGATTATGAAAGTGGTGTTCTAGGAAACTGTGTAAATCAAATTCCCAAGATTGAAAAGGGACCAGTCAGTGTAAATCTCCAGAAAGGGACAAAGTCTGATTCTTGTTCAGGAACTGCTAGTTTAAGTGACATACACAGACCACCCCCCACAGAGAGGGGCATCCAGACTGCTCGCTTCACTCCAAACATCTGCACTCACTTGTCTGCACCACCGGCACGCAACACAAGCAGACCCTCTCACAATTGGACCTTATTCCTCGGTGGACCCACGTCAACAGTTCAACCTTTCACTGGGCCAAACTCACATCACAGAAACTGCTATGGAGGGGACAAATTGTTTTTCAGTACTGACTTTTTAAAAATAATAAACCCTTGAAAAGCCAATGAAATAAAGAAAGGAGGAAAGAGAAAGAGAGAGAGGGGAGAGAGGGAGGGAGGATGGGAAGGAGAGATGTGAGGAGGGAGGGAGAGAAGAACATTGAATCCAACCCTTCAGCCATCATGTTTGTAGGATCTTGGAAGTCTCCGTGGGGAGGTATGGCCTGAGTTGACTAGAAACTGATAGTCAGAGCCAAGAGGCAGAAAGACACTGATGGATGCTGTCTTTCTCGTGGCCACTCTCAAGTTCTAGCCTTGAGTGCCTTCCCCAAAGCCAAACATCCTCTCTTCCAGTGTTTAGCAGCTTTGGCGGCTGCTGTCAGGGCACTATCTCTGTCAGCAAGATCCTCAGAGTGTTATGTGCTTGGAATCTGTCTGGGTGAGGGAAATTTATGACTCCAGCAGTAGTGCATGTTTTAACAGAAACTAGAATCCTCTGTGAATCCCAATGTCCCTGTCAAAGGAGGATCCTATGTAAGCTACTATATTTATGTAGCTATATCAGACTTCTTCCAAAGAGAGCCAGAGTGGGTTAAGAGCTCTGCAAGAGTAAAACTTAGGGCCTCTGAGGTTTATTTCTAGGAGGAAAAGCTCCTGGGAGAATGAGAAAGAATTGCATATTTTTATCTTCTTCCTTTATGTATACATAAAGGGTTCTAACTCTGCTAATCTCTCATTGTGCAAATCTCTACAATTCTTGCCATTAAAGCAATCCCTTCACCTACTTACTGTCATGATTGAGCACATATATTTTGAGGTATAAGTCCTGTAAATTAACAATAAAATTAAAAAGCAAACTGTGCTGACCATTTTACCCAGAAGCTTTGTCCACATAACACACAATGAAGGGGTTCCATGAAGAATCTTCAGGGTCACCAGATGTGAGCCTGAGCCCAGGTCCCATAGTTAACCAGCTACACAGCAGCAGGAAAGTGCTATGAGGTAGCTAACCCTCAGTTCTTCATGCATACAATGAGAATATTAACAGCTGCCCTAGAGGGTTGTTTTGGGAATTAATCATTTAAGTAATATTTATTATGATGGTGACTATTAAGTCTTGCCAGCTGTTGGAAGCCTCTGTATTACACTGGGCCAGGAGTCTAAAAGCCTAGGTTTTATGCCGAGTTCCACCATACATGAGCTATGTGGCCTTCATTTTGTCCTTTCATCCCCTAGGTTTTTGTTTCTCCATCAGTTAAATAAAAGTGTTCAACTAGCGGATGCTGGGCTAGCTAACAGGAAATACATGGATTCTTCTGTGGAATATATACTTTTTGAGAGTTGGAGAAAGCTGGTCACCAAAGAGAGGTCAGGTGAGGGAAGTGATGCCTCCTAGGAATCTCAAACAAATATGATCTTGATGACTTTCTTAAAAGCTCAGTTAGACCTGAGTTAGACACTCCTAAACTTTGCTGAAAGGGAGAAGTCTAAACATGGCATTTGCAAGACGTGAACTCCATGTCCACCTCACCTGCTGGGCCCTTGATAGACCCTCCTAATTTGCTAAAAACTTGATACACCCACCTGCCTGACCCCCATTCTCTCATCCCCACCTCCCATACCCACTCCAATGAGTCAAGACCTCCTGCAGAACTGGTTTGGTGAAGTTGTTGGGTGGAGAAGTGCATTACAAAATTAACATTAGATGGTTCAAGGAAGTCGCTCGGGTCTAGCATTAGGTGAAAAGTAAAGGCACTTAAAAAAAGAACCTGATTTGGACATAATTTCAAAACAGACACAAACATCATACACTTCAATGATGAGAAAAATGTGAAATCAGAATCCCACTGGGTGTGGTGGTAGAAGGAGGGAGAGACAGATGCTTTCTCTGAGGCTAGGAGCTCTAGGAAGCTGATACAGGGTGTGACCCCCAAAGCAGACTCCTCAGACCTGTAATGTAGGTGCTCAGTTGATGCTTACCAAGCAGAGTTCAGAGCCAGGAAATTTGGATCTCTCTAAAAAAGCATACAAGGGGAGACAGTTCAGCAGTGACAATTTTTAAAGAATTCAAGAAAACCGTAATAAAAATGTGTCCTGATATGTGTTCATACTTGTTTTAGTTTTCCTGACCATATTAAAATCAGAGATCAAGAACTGCAGATAATTCACATGTTATTCTGTCCAAATCTCAGCCTCCCTATAGGCAAAGTCTTAGCCTCATTTACCCATGAATAACTAAGACCTTGAAAACATTAGGTTGAAGTTATGTGGTCACGCCTGTAGTTAATAATGAATGGGAGGGGGAGTAGAAGGTACAAGGGCTGATGTTTCACAAAGGCTCTTTCTGCGGACTTTCTGCAATTGTTTTGGTAATCACCTTGAAGAAATCAGTATCAGTTTAGTTCTTTTGGGCACTAGCCTAGATCAGTGCTCCTCAAACTTGAGAACGCATCAATCACCTGAAGGACTTGTGAACACGCAGACTGATGGGCCCCAACCCCAGAGATTCTGACTCAGCAGATCTGGGGTGGGGCCTGAGAATTTGTAATTCTAACAATTTCCCAGGTGATGCTGATGCAGCAGATCTGAGGATGGCCTAGATCATTTCTTGGCCTCTGTTTTCTTAGATCACTTCTTGGGGTCTGATTTTTGTAACTGGTCGTTGCCTTGGTCCAACTTCTTCTCTCCAGGGCAGAGAGAGGACCACTTCCCACACAGGTTGAGGAATGTGGTAATAATTCTGTGGCCAGAAGAAAGAGGTCCATGGCATAATGGTATGTATAAGCAGAGTTAGGGGAACAATTCTATATAAACACACCAGCAAGAGCTGAGGAAATGATGCCTGTGTTTATCTGCTTTCAGAACTCCAAAAAAATCTATAAACAGGCTTTGCCTCCACCCTATGCTGAATCCTATGGGGGCTTGGAGTGGGTACTGTTTGTGTCTCAGAAATAATACAAGGTTTCTACAAATGTCTCCCTCCCTCCTTTCCTTCTGGAATCACCAAGTTAAAATTTTAATTTAAAAAACACAAAATTAAAGTGACAAAATGCAAGCTGGAAACTCGCATCAAGGCCTTGTCCCCCTGAAGGCCACCGCTCTGCTTTTTCTGAGCTTTTCCCTAATGAAAAGGAGTGGAGGTCCATCTTGGAATTTTCCCAGGTGTTCTTTAGAGTGGTGAACTCCTGTGGTTCAGGCCCAGCTCCACCCTGTCATCAAGCAGGACCTTAGTGTCTGGCCAGCGCAAAGACAAGGACAGCTGTGAAAGTCAAAGTGGGGGAACCATCCATCTCACCGTGAATGGCATGCATCACTCAGATGCTTCAAGCCCTATATACACACATCATTTTGGGTGATTTATGGCCCTAATTAGATCCCAGTGGCAGTATTCCATCAGCTAACAATGCATATCCTAATCACCTTTTCTTCATACAAATGATTTCCTTAACTTTGCATGCATAACTTAACAGCTTTTATTTTAAAAACTCGTGTTAACAGCTTTCCAGTAGTAACCAGTAGGGGTGCTATGATAAGAATCTAATTTGCTGTAAAAATGACTCATTTGTCAAATAAGCATTAAAATAATTGTTCCCCTTTTGACTGTTACCCTGCTGTTTCCAGTCATTTTCCAAAACTAAATTATTTACTCATTTGAAAGTTCAGCTGTGCATATTTTAATTGATATTCCCTCATAGGACTCATATTGTTAATGACAATAATTAACCCGAAAAGGCTGCTAAATAATTATGCTGGAAAGATATGAAGTATTTGAACAGAAAGTATAATCAGCATTTGAAAAACTATCAAAATGTAAAACTTTCATATTTTATGGCAAAGCACAGTAATAGTTCATAATCAAATTAAAGAGAGGAAAGGAAACTGTAGATTGTATGATTTGATGCAGAATACTTTATGTTTTCAATATAGGAAAGTAGTCTAGCTAACAAGATTACTCTGTCATCTCAGTAATCTCCCAATATTACTACTCTAGCTGGCAATATAAATTGTTCTTCAGCACTTAGCATTGCTTGGAATGGGAGCAAACTAGCTCTTAATAATAGCACCTATCACACATACGCTGCCTCTCTTTTAGATAAATCTCCCTCTGATGGGCTCAACTAGATCCACACACTTCCAACAGAGACCCAAGAGGTCGACAGATGGTACTTCTTCCCCAAGAAGGCAGCTGCCTCTCAACTTGGGAAGTTCTCAGCAGAAGCGGCAAGTCATTCTCTGGGGCCCAAAGAGAGCAAAATCCAGCAGAAGGAGCTGTTGTCTCTGGGACCTTGGCAAATCAGTCAAAGAGGGGGCTACAGAGAGGCCTAGACTTAACAATGTGCTGTCTTCCCTCTCAGTCTGTTTGGCTTCCAATCCCTCAAATCCCACAATGCTGACCTGCCCGTGGAGATGGCTGGAGACCATTCACCCAACTGGACAGTTGAGACTTCTACACACCCGAGAGTCTTAAAAGAAGGGTCACGATCTGGCTACTTACGTTCCACAATGCTTCTAAACTGAAACATAAAAAAGCTTCATAAAACCAGAGGCATGCTAGAGCTTCAGGCCTCCAGTGATATACAGGGTTTGGCAAAAGTAGGTTTACAGTTATGCAGACATAAAACACAGTTTATTCTTGTGTTAGTATTTATTAATTATTGTATTATTTTCCATACAAACGGCTATAAACCTACTTTTTCCCCACCCTGTATTGGTGGGGCAAACTGGATATCAAAAAATGCCTTTGTCATTGCTTCATCCCTTCATTTTTACCTTACAGTCGATACCACTGGTAGCATAATAATGTTGTAGTAAAAGTGATGCTAATACCTGACATTTATACAGTTCTGTTTATTTTTGCTCACAGGTGCGAAGACTAATGCTAATGGGAGGCAGAAGAGTAATTTACAAATCCATGATGGCGCCTGACTTCTACAAATATCTCCTGCAAGCAATGAATACATGAAATAAATGAATGGGTGAGCGTGGTGCTAATTATGCTTGCCATCAAATAAAAGTGCAACTTGCATAAGGAACAAGTGATTTTAATGTATATATAGATTGTTCATGTGTCATTATCTATATCTTTGATGATTATTTTTAAGTAAATATTAATCAAGCAGCTATTTTGTGCCTATCACTGTCAATATAGTGGCCAACAGGATAGACAGGGACCCTACCCTCAAGTCACTTACATTCTGGCAGTTAATCCAAAGGGTATATAAGTAAATTTATTTCTAGTCAAGAAACAGTGACATTTTTTATGCAATCTCTCTCTCCAAATATGTAGAAATAACACAAACTCATTACTAAGCTCAACAGTTAAACGTTCATGAGCTGTAAATGCAAACAGGTGAGCTTGGCTGGAGCAACTGGCCAACTGGGCTCCAGGTCTGGAAACAAGCACTGAAGCCAGGAATTCAGCCCCATATGAGATGAAAGCTCGAAATTAGAAACTGAGCTGAGGCTCCCATACTGACAAAATAAAACGCAGAGTGGGAATGGGAGACTACAGCCCTATTTTGCCTAGCTCTGTGGCTGTGGATATATAGAGGAAGAATAGAGGCATTCTCTGTTTTACAAACAAGAACTGAGTTAAATCATCCATCTAGCCAGTTGCCTAGACCTGCCATACTTCTAGTATCATTTAAAGAGGAGTAAAAAATGCTATTATTATAAGGTTTGATCCTGAACTTGGGGCAGAGGGAACAAAGGGTAAGGTAGGGGCAACCAGAAACCTTCCAGACAAGGAGAGGTGATCACTGAGGGATAGAAATACAGTTAAAGGTACCCACTCAAAATAAGACTATATACTAAGATTCCAAAATATATGTGCTAGTGTAGCACTAAGAAAGATGAAAAATTAGCACAAGGAATATGAATTCATGCCAAACAAAATTGATTTTATGGAACAGCGTAACAAAGAGTTTAAAATAAGTATATTTAAGGTGAAATATATTTATTTCACCTTATATATTTTCAATATACTTATATTGAAAGTGAAATAACAGTCTTTGTCTAAAAGAGAGCAAGACATTGGGAAACGAGAACACGTTTCACAACATAAGAACATGTGAGTCTGAAAAAGAACCAGTTAGAAATACTGGAAATAAAAATATAGTCATTAAAATTAAAAAAGGAAATTTAGATGGACAGACCAAGATCTAGACTGGAAACAATCAAGAGAAGAATTCTGGACTTGGAGGATGTTATTAAGGAATTTGTCCAGAATGACAAATTCTGAGAGGTAACAGCACGAAAGAATAGCTGAGAGATGCAGATGACAGACCGAGGTGCTCTGACACAGGAGCCAGCAAACGAGGACCCAAAGGCCAAATCCAGTCCTCTGCCTCTTTGTGTTCATACAGCCTGTGAGCCAGAGTGCTTTTTCAGTTCTTAATAGTTGGAAAAGAATAAAAAGAACAATATTTTGTGACCCACAGAACTTTAGTTTTCAGAACCCATAAGCGAAGCTTCATTGGAACACAGCCACACTGGTCTGCTTCTGTATTGGTATGACTGCTTTTGGGCTACAGTAGAGGGACTGAGTGGCTGCAACAAGAAGAGAATGGCCTGCACAGCCTATTAATATTTACAACCTGGCCTTTTACAGGAAAGTCTGCAGATCCCTACTCTCACATCCCAGCCTGAAGGAGGAAAAGAGGAAATGGCATAGAAGCTATATTTGAAGAGACTATAAGTGAGAGCTTTCCAGAATTAAAGAAACCCTTGGTGGTGAGAGAGATTTAATACTCTGCTTCTTATCTCTTCCTTATTTTAAGAATATTAAAGGGCATTTATCGGGCCATTGCTGAGTTTTATAATCTAAGGTTCACAGCCAATTACACTATTTCATTGAACTGACCAATTAATTAGGCGCATTGTCAATCCAGCCAACCATCTACTGTTGGTTCACTGAAATGATTGTTAAATTTTGCTCAATGGCATCTAGAAGCTCAAATTCTATAAATCTCAAAAATTCTCTAGGCTTTTACCCACCCATTTCACTAAATTCCTGTCCTCTCTTGAGACATTATTTCATGAGTTATCTCACTCGCTCAATTCCTTCTGCCAGACATGCCCTTCCCATAGTGCTTTGTATTACTATCTTTCATAATTCAGCTAAGGCATTATCTTGTTCAGACAATATTGGTTCTTCAAATATTTATTGTCTGCCATGTACCAGGTGCTCTTTTAAGTGCTAGGGAGACAAAGGTAAACGAGTAATAATCCCTGCCTTCAAGGATCTTACTATAGTTTACAGTCGAGCAGATAAGTAAAACACACAATAATAAGTGTGTAAAATCAGGAGCAGAAGAACATATGAAGAGTACATAATACTTCGGGCTTGGTGCAGTCAGAGAAATTTTCTCAAGAAAGACCTTAGTTGGGGCATTAAAAACAAGTCGGCATTAGCTGGACAGGGGTGGTGAGGGGTGGAAGAGAAAGAATTCAAAGCAGAAGGCATATCATGTGCAAAAGCCACGAGAAAAGAGTGCACAGAACTTAAAAAAGTATGCGCAGTTAGAAAGTAGACACTGAAGTGGAAATAGTGGTTTAGTACTAAATGAAGCTAGAAAGGCAAACTGGAGCTACATCATTCAGAACCACTTTAAATCATACCAAGAAACCTGGAGATTTTCCACAGACAGAAGGGAAGGTTTTGAAAAGCATTAGGCAGAAAGAAGTGATCATATTGGAACTTTAAAAAGATAGAAAGATTCCCCTGGCAGCGGTGATGAGGAAGGCTTAGTGGGGGCAAGATAGGCATGGTGCAGGCAGGCAAGTGGGGTTGCAGGAAGCTGAAGGACTTCTGCCTTACAATACATTCCATTTTCCTGACGTCAGACAGAAGATCACCTAAATGAGAAGATGGTTGGCTAGGACATGCAAAGATAGCAGAGGAGCTTTGCCATAGCTGTCATGAAAAACAGAAGAAAAAGATAAAGAGCTGACTGGGAAAATAGAAAAAGGACTGCCAAGTGCATTTAGGTTAGAGGCCTTGAATTTTTAGCAGCCCCATCACACAGCAGCCTAGCACAGAGATGACAGTGAGTCAAGATCTCATAGTTGAAGATATCACTCAGCAAATATGGTAAAAGGATAATGAGCTAAAGAATTCAAGAGGCATGAGGACCCAAATAAACACAATCAGAAATGAAAGAGGAGAGATTGCAACTGACACCACAGAAATACAAAGGACTGTAAGAAATTACTATGAAGAATTATATGCCAAAAAATTTGAAAACCTAGGTGAAATGGACAAATTTCTAGAAAAATAAAATCTTCCAAAACTCAATGAAGAAGAAGCAGAAAGCCTGAACAGACCAATAACAGCAGATGACATTGAAGCAGTCATCTGCTGACACACAAAAGCCCAGGATGGGATGGGTTCACAGGAGAATTCTAAAGAGCATTTAAGGAAGAGCTAACCCCTATCCTTCACAGACTATTTCAAAAAATCCAAAATGATGGAAGACTCCCAAACTCTTTTTATGAAGCCAGCATCATCCTAATCCCAAAACCAGATAAAGACACAACAAAGAAAGAAAACTTCAGGCCAATATCACTGATGAACATAGATGCTAAAATCCTCAACAAAATATTGGCAAACTGCATCCAACAATACATTAAAAAGATCATACACCATGACCAAGTAAGATTCATCCCAGGGATGCAAGGATG
>PVKM010026024.1:0-19598 GCA_004027735.1 Carollia perspicillata | reverse complement strand
AGTTGCCTCTCATAGGCTCCTTAATCGGAGATTGAACCGGCAACCCGTTCAAATGTGTCCCAACCAGGAATCAAACTGGCAACTCTTCGATTATAGGATGATGCTCCAACCATCCAAGCCATATCATCCAGGGCTGTTCTTGGGAGACTTTAGAAAGAGAGGAAGTATTGGTGATGTATCCTTATGTTGACCAAAAATAAAAAAAAAAGGAAATTTCAACACCGATTCTCCCTGAGTCTGATGCTCTTGTGCAGTACAAACTTGAATAGTCACTGGGCTCATCTTCACCTCTGCATGCGGCTCACTCTGCTCAGATGACATCTCTGCAGTGTTTCCTTCCCAGACAACTCTGAGTAATACACTTCTACTTCTCCTCCCCTCCCAGCTGCCCTCATAACACTCAGAGCACTACCTAAGAGTAGAGTGTATTTTACTCACTGCTTGTATGATTATTATGTTTCCACGTATCACAATAAAAGTTCATGTATGTGACAACCTTGTTCTTTAGTTCACTGATAAACTTTTCTGAAAATAGTTTCCTGAACAGAGTAGTGCCTAAAAACTATGTGCTGAAAAAATGAACCCTCAGAGAATAATAAGCACCTAGAGTGAGAATAAGAAGTAATTGATCCAACTCCATTCTACACCATTCAACACCATTCTAAGTCATCCAGCCCAGACTCCTCGCAGAGTCTCTGACTCAGTAATTCAGGGGTGGGACTCAAGAACTTACAGGGCTAGTGAACTACCTGGTGATCCTCATGTAGCTGGTCAGGAGACCACTTTGACAATACTTGATTTATGAGAACTTTGGGGTTAATGAAGTACATTTTTTTCATTCAAAACTGTACTTCATGAATAACAAATAAATTGTTGAAATTATTTTTCTTAAGTATTCACTTAAGTTTTGATTTAAGACTTTAACTTTTATTTTCAAATGAACACATGTTTTTATAGCCAGGGGTGCAAGGACTTGGTTATCCTTGTTTTAAAAAGTGTTGGTTCTCTTCTGTCTGGGGAAGTCACTATATAGTTAAGGCCTGGGAGGCAGTCTAAGAAAGTAAAGGTTTTTCTCAGAATAAATGTAGTTATTAGTCACCTCTAGACTGTTATTATGGCTGGAATTCCAGAAATGGTACATAGAAGTTCATTTTCTCTTCATTCTTTGTGGATTATACCACTCTGATGTACAGCTACTTCTAAATTTGATGGTTAAAACTTCAAGGTCTTCATTCTTAAACTTAATTATTCCAGCAGTTTGGCCATAAAGTATGAAAACACCATATTTTCCTGAGAATACATCTAAATGCCAAGAATTGAAGTGAGCAATGGCAGCAACACCACAGAGATTAAGGCTCATTCTGCAGTTTGTGTATGATATCTCTATTTGTTAATCTAAAAATTCGGAGAAGATTTTTAACTTGTGTGTGGATATCTCCTAATGTACTCTGAAGAGGTCCCAAAAGTCCAGGTAATACTTTACTCAATTTTTCAAGTATGATGTGTTTTCTAATTTGGTTCTAAGAACTTGAATCTATCAGTGAAAAGGTCACATGCTCCTGAGTCTTGTGATTAGGTGGTTTCTTCATTTAAAACACATCATCCTCTATAAAACTTTTGGATCCTTAGTTTTGATGTTTCAGGTTTTTTTTTTTTTTTTTTTTTTTTTTTTTTTAGATTTTATTTATTTACTTTTAGAGAGAGGGGAGGGGAAAGAGAGAGGGAGAGAAACATCAATGTGTGGTTGCCTCTCATGTGCCCCCTACTGGGGACCCGGCACACTACAGGCATCTGCACTGACTGGGAATCAAACTGGCTACCCTTTGGTTCACAGGCCCATTCTCAGTCCACTGAGCTACACCAGCTAGGGCTCAGTTTCTTTTTTTCAAGTTCTGGTAACTTAGCAGTGGTTAAATGACTGTATCTGGGCACCAAAAGGCAAAGACTCATCCAAGCTCTCCAGAGATTCCTGCTTTGCAGTAATGACTATCTGGGTCAGAGTTTATGTCATCTTCATCAAATTATTCTTTAACCAGAGGGGCTGAAGAGGGTTTCAGACATGCAGAAGCATAATTCTGGCTCTATAAAACATTTGAAGTTTCTTCTGTCTTCCACTCAAAGTCTCCTTCAGAACTTAAAGTGTGTTTGCCTTTGCAACTTCAGGACACATGTGCAGTGAACTAGAAGCTTATCTGGAAAATTGTTTTGATTTGGTAAATTTCCTCTTAAAATGTTCAGCACTTTTCTTACTTTTGCCTACTAGAGTTATTTCTGAAGTTTCTAATTTTTTCTCTCAAAGGACTATTTGAAGTAATTTGAGTATTTTTTGTGAAGAAGTTCTTAAGTAGTAGCTTCCCCCTGACTATCTAATCCATAATTGCCTAACTGCTTAGTAACATCTATTACTGTTCTTTGTCTTCTTGCTTGAAGTGAGCTTTTTGATCAGCTTATTCATGATTTTATTTCACAGCTGTGGACTTATACCTGTTGCATTTGGACTTTTGCATTGAAAAATGGAGGGTAAAAAAGTCTTGCTCATTGCCACTGCTACTATCACTATGAGTGCTAGAACTAGATTCATACCACTTCTCCAAATGGCCAGGGTTGTCAATATCTGATGTTTGAATGGCCTTACTGTATAACTGTACTTCTCCAGAATGGCCACTTTGTACTTCCTGTAGCAGCCTTTCTTCTCTTCCAACCCACCCTGGAGTTTTAGGAATTTGGGCTTCAAAAAAACTTAGATATTTTATAACAAAAATTGCTGGAAAACACTTTCCCTCAGTAATAGCATAGATTTTTATTAGTTTTAGAGGAAATTTTATATTTCTGTTTTGGTACAATGCCTAGCTTCTTGTGACAGAGCTTGATAGCAGATCATTCATCCATGACATTGTTGTAGTGAGCAAGTGTGATAATTTCCCACAATCCCTTAAGAATTCTTCTGTATTATTTTATTCTGAAGCTGTTCAACAATATGTAGAGCTTTTCTCTCAAATTCAAATGTTTTCCTCATGGTCTCTTCTCTTTCTGCTTTCCATTTACAAGCATCTTCTCATTTCAAGGTAGTACCTGCAGTGTTTTGGGAAGGTGGCAGGTGGTTGGGGGCAGGGCAGGGCTCATGGCAGATTCACATAGGAAGCATCAAGGTCAGAAGACCCAGATGTCTTTATCGGAGGTTCTGCCTCCCCTGGCATTCATTGTACAAGTCAGGGAAGCAAGGATAGGACTGGAGAGATTAAATTCTTCATTGAATCAATTCATCTTCTTTCCCTTTATATTCTTTAAGAAAAAACCCATAACTTATCCATGATTGAAATTTTCTTAGTCATTTTCTATTGGATATCTGATTAAAACAAATGTAATACCTAGCATCAGGATATTAGAGTCAAGTATTTAGTACAGTGAAATAGTTAAATGCACAATGCTATCTTTACCTGGGTTGTGATTAATTTTTGTCAAGATTAGTAGAAGAGCCCTACATTGATCTGTTATTAATAATTCCTATTAAAGCTAAAAAACCTGCAATAAAAGGCCAGACAAACATTCTGGCCCTTTTTAACTCTCATTTTCATGCTGCATAAGACTGTAAACATTTTTCAACAAATTTTGTCTTTTCCGCTTGGAGAAACTGTGTTTCTGAAAGGCTATTTGCTTGTCAAAATTTACCCAACTATAGAGTCAGAGCCTAAAATTCACAGCAATCTCAGACCACAGTGGCTCCCAGGAAAACATTATGAATTGTTAGTTGTTTATGCTGTGAATTCATTGAGTGAGGAGCAGGAGACATGGATTAGAAAACAGTTTCAAAGCATGAGGAGAAATATAAAAAATATAGGTAATAAATATTTGTTGAATGAAAGTGACTCAACATGAGAATTAAAATTATGTTGTTGATGAGTATCAGGTTTAGTAACAGAAAGAGCAACAAATTCAAAATGCCATTTTAACTTTCTATGTACGCCTTCATTTCAACAGCCTTTTGTTTCTAGAAATTCAAGGTTGGGTTCTACCACAAATCCTGAATATTATTATATAAAAGTGTTTTAAAAAAGAGAGTCAAAGACGCCAACTCCCTAATGCATCACCACTAGTGTCCAGGAAGTAGTCATTGCTCGTAAATGTGTGTCCAGGTGTGGCAGTCATTTAGCATCATTCCCCAAGACAACACAGCCCAAAGCACAGTGGACCACTGGCCTATTTCTCTCCTCAGTGCTTCTGCCACATTCTTCCTTCTCTATGTAATATCACCAACTGCCCTTACTGGAAAGGTTCGTTTACTGTTTTTGTTTGTTTGCTTTTTCGTGTCTGTTTTTCTTATCACTCATGAAAATGAATAAAATAAATTTTATTAAATGGTGAGGAAATTACAACTTTCATCAAATGTCATGAAGTTCTAGAGCACTGATTCCTGACTACAGTTCTTGTTGCATGCCGAGAAGGCAACCTAAAGCTCTGTGGCACTCCAGAGGTCTGCTCTCATACCGCACACAGGAGCTCAACAGAACTCTCGGGCAGCTCATAGCACATTGGGGCTGACTTGTCTCTTGGGTCACGGTTATTTCTGAGGACTTTCACATTGTGTGCTGCATGTCCCTCCCATCACTGAAAGAATGTTCTTAGACTTAATTTCCTCACATTCACCCATTATTAATTATTTTCATTCCTGAAGATTCAAATCAAAATGTCCTTTACTTCTAGATTCTAGAAAGATATGGAAAGTTTTTCTTTTGTGATCTCAGAACCCTTCACTTATGGCCCCATTTTGTTTGGTCTCATATAGGTGTCATTGTATTGATATGTTTCTCACCTGGTATCAAGCAATTTTAAATTAGATATAGGGATTTGTCTTATTTCATCCTTTCATTATTCTACAAGGTGTCATACTGTTTGACATAATAATATAGAAGCCAGTTAAGACAGTTATGTGAATCAGTCTCACCCTAAAACCATACTAGCTGATTCTCCTGGATTATGAATATCCAAAACCACGCCTGTCTCACTTAATATGAAGAAAAAAATGAACAAAGACTCTATTGTAAAGTGTAATGTTAAACCCATTTTGTTTTTTAAATGTTTTATTTTAGTTGTTCAAGTACAGTTTTCTATCTTTTACCTCCATCCCAGCCCACACCCCCCAGTGCTCCCCACCTCCCTCCCATTTCCATCCCCCTTAGTTTTCGTCCATGTGTCCTTTATATTTGTTCCTGTGACCCCTTCCCCTTTTCCCCTGAAATTCCTTCCCCTCTCCCCTCTGGTTACTCTCAGCCTGTTTTCTATTTCAATGTCATTTGTTATATTTTGCTTGCTTGTTTGTTTTGTTGTTTAGGTTCCTGTTAAAGGTGAGATCATATGGTATTTGTCTTTCACCATCTGGCTTATTTCAGTTAGCCTAATGCTTTCCAGTTCCATCCATGCTGTTGCATAGGGTAGGAGCTCCTTTCTTTCTGCTGCATAGAATTCCATTGTGTACATGTACCATAGTTTTTTGATCCATTCATTTAGTGATGGGAACCTAGGTTGCTTCCAGCACTTGGCTATTATAAATTGTGCTGCTATGAACATTGGGGTGCATAGGTTCTTTTGTATTGGTGTGAAACCCATTTTGGTAGGTCAATTTTATTCAACCTGGTAGCCTTTTTCATTGAAGTAAATTGAAGCAAAGCTAAATATGAAAATTTATTTTGTATTCCTGGGTTACCTAGTTTTTTTAAATCAGCATATCTCCCTAACCAGGAACAGAGTCAGCTTACTTACTCTATTATTGTTTTTTAAATGCACTATTCATTTCTTAGCCATTGATTGTTTTACTTATTTTCTGTAAGTCTTATGCCATCTTTACTCACAGCACAAAATAATGGTTATTCACATAAAATCCCTCCTGATATACTAAGTCCCCAAATTATATTTTCTCAAAGGCAAATATCATGCTATGGTAAAATTAGGTGCCACAAAAATCAGAGATCTTCTAATACTAATATATTGAAAATGAATTATTTTGAGCTCAAAGTGCTTAAAGAACAAGTAAATTATTCTGTCTATATATAGAGTTGGGCAAAAATAATGTTCCCTTTTATTAAAAATCATAAGCATGTAATTCTATAACATAACAATATCACACTCAGGCATACCATATGACATTTTAAGGGAACTGTTAAAATTAAAACTATAAATGATTACACCTATATGATTATTCTACTAACCACACTCAAGCAGGCCTTACTTCTGCTGGACACTGGATATATTTTATTGACTGATTTTGAGAGAAAGAGAGAGAGAGTCAGAAACATTAATTTGTTGTTCTACTTATTTATGCATTCATTGGTTGACTCTTTTATGTGCGCTGACTGGGATCCAACTCAAAACATTGGCATATGAGGGTGATGCTCTAACCAACTGAGCTACCCAGTAAGGGCATATAATTTTTCAATCAGCCACTCTATTGTTCAGAGAAGTCGATGATTCTATTAGCACCCTTTAAGTATTTTATTCAGAAGGGGAGAGGGCACATGAATAACCTGAAGCTAAGGTGGGCTGACAGGTTGATTTGGTAGCACTAGGAGCCTGCTGTTTTTCAGACAATTTCAATGTCTCTATTTGTAATGGAATGATGATTTTCAAAGATTTATGAAAAGCATACCCAGTAACAGAAATAAATTAATAAATTGACTAAAAAATAAAGCCCATTTCTAGTATTCTTACTTGAAGGCAGATCCTGCATTTTGGGAATATAAAAATACTCCCTGAAGTGCCTCAGCTTATCTTCCTCATCAAGACGGAGAGCGACCCTCTCATCTGTAGGGTGACATCTAAGTTCCGATGCCACGCGTTGCACTGTGTCAGTTGGCATTTCAAAAGGTAAAGGCTCCATTGCAAGGTGTTCTCTAAAAATTAATAATAATAATAATAATAATAATAACATTACTATTATTTTCTTTTCTGCAGAAAATTAGCCCTTTAGGTAAAACACCTTTTGATTTAATGAAGATTCCCATCTTCCCAACCACAGAAATAGTACAATTATCCAAACAGCATTAAACTCTATGCCTGGGTTTTTCTCATGTATAAAACAAAGAAAATAATGGTCACTTAGGGATGCTGAAAAGATTCAGTTAAGTAATGGTGCTCTCAATAAATGCTAGTTTTATTTTCTGGAAAATGAACCAAATTAGTGACTGTCAAACATATATAAGTTCACATTTTCCTCTAAATGCCCTACGACAAGGTAACAGTTGAAGATACATTTGTGAAAATGTAGAACAGTACCCCACCTAGCTTGTCCTTCTCCCTGTCTTGCCTCCATTAACTCAACTCCAGTGATTCTTAGGTCATAGTGTTAAAACTATGAAGATCTATCTATCTATCTATCTATCTAGCTAGCTAGCTAGCTAGCTAGCTACCTAATCTCCATATGGATATATATCCAAATCTATATATGTATGACATAGAACCTTAACAAATCCTTTAATGTAAATGAAAATGATGTTGATTAAAAAAGGTAACTTTACTTTAAATAACATTAGTATTTTTTTGTCATATGAAGAGCAAAGAGAGCTACTTCCTGTTAACAGTGAGAAATTTCTTTTACTACCATATCTTCGATCAAAACAGATCTTTGTGGTGCTTCTTGAAACCACATTCTACTCCATTTAATTATCATTGAACATTCTCCATCTATTTGGGAAGAAAACAATTTTTTTCTGAAAGGGATGAATAATAATGGAGATTTAAATACATGTTTCAAACTTTACCCAAGGTTTATACATTTTTTACATTTCTCAAAGTTTTAGTTTTTTGAAACTGAGTAAGAATGGTATTAGAGTAAAAAGTTGTTTTCCACAGGCTAGCTTGATTTACATACGTATACTTTGGCTGGCTTCATTTCTACATTTGTCCAGTCATTTTCTCTTTCAATAAATATTTATTGAGAACCTACCACATTGCACCACGCACTGGGGGATGAGCAGTGTGTAAGATAGTGTATAAGTGGTGACTTTTGTAGAATTTACTTTATAAAAGAATGAAAAATAATTAAAGTATACAATTTCAGATGGTTTCAAGATTTGTGAGTAAATAGAGCAGAGTACCGGGATAGAAAATCACAGGGGTATGGAATAAATACTATGGGAGCTTGGGTGCACCTCTATGGGCCAGGGATATATTGTCATTTCTGAATTTTGATATGGATAAGAGCTGGACCTGGAGGAAGACAACAGGTTCTAGGATAAGAGGAAGATATAAGGTTCTAAGGTGGAGATGGACTTGACCCATTCGACTAATGCACTAACAGAGGTAGGGGAGTAGGAGACTATGATGGAGGAGAGACAGAAGTACAAGTTAGTCATGAAGAACATCGAAGCTCAGGGGAAGTTCGTATATTTTTCTGAATTTGATGGAAAATTATTGGGCTATCTTAAGAAGAAAAAAGATATGAAGTAATTTTATGTTGAATAAAAATCACTTTTTCTGCTCTCTGTTGATTTATTAGTTTAAAACAGAGGTAAATCAATGCTATTTTAACAGTTAAAAGGAAAACGATGGTAGATTGAATGTGGTGAGGGGAAAGGTACTGGGAAATGTCTGCATTTATAATGTGTTTTGGAGAAAAACTTTAGATAATCTCTGGTGATGGCAAGCAAGGGGATAACTTTTAGCTTTGGAAGAAATACCTAAAGAAATGCCTGGGGAAGAAACATTTTAAGAAGGAGAATCAGAATTCTATTTAGAATATGCTAAATTTGAGATAAATACTGAACATTCAGATAGAAATATCAAGCTGGCTGTTGAATATTTTATGTATGTAGCTCAGGAGAAAAATGGATCACAAGTTACACATTTGATAGTTTCAACTTATAGAGTATACTTAAGATCTAGAATGCCTAGGGATAAACTAAAACTAACATAGATAAGAGTATAGAATTGCAATTTAATTATCTTTTTCCCACTCCCCACTCTCCTTCTTCTTACCCCAACATGCACAGTATTAGACATAAAGAACTGCATGTCTAAATGTACACAATGCCAGTAAGACAGACACCTTCCTGTCCTCCAAACTAAATTCTTATTCTTACCTCACCTCTTATTTTCTCATTTGCCAATGGTCTCTCTTGGAGGCCATCCTTTACATTATGCCCAGATAAGGATACTGAGCTTCATCTGAGCATTTTTTTTTTTTTTAGTTTTGATACCCATAAAGGCTTTCGATTGTTACAATTCATGCTTCTTTATAAAAGTCAGTAACTTCACAATTGATCTTGATTTTTCTTTTAATAGGTCACCATACAAAATTATTATTTGTTCTCTTCAAGAAATTTTTCTTCTGGATTTTTCTCATACAACACCCTTTGCAAAAAATGTTCTACTTTTCCTTGTACATATTGAAATCCTAGTCATCTTTCAAAGTCTTAGCTGAAATGTGACCCTTTCATGAGGCCTGTCATGATATCTCAGCTAAAGTAGTATCTCCTCCTCTGAACAAATACTTACAAGCACATATCTTATAATAAGTAGTACGTTTTGTCAGGTCCTGTATTTATTTTGATATACACATGGATGGGAAAGGTCAAACATGCTTGTCATATTTATTTACAACTTAATTCTAAATGGGTCTCTACCTATAGTTTTCTTTTATTTAAATTATATTTTATTGATTATGCTATTACAGTTGTCCTGATTTTTCCCCTTTGCTCCCCTCCACCCAGCACTCCTCATTCCCTCAGGCAATCCCCTCACCTTTGTTCATGTCCATGGGTCATGCATATAAGTTCTTCAGTTACACCCTTTCCTATACTGTATGTTACATCCTGGTGGCTATTCTGTAACTATCTATTTTTACTTCTTAATCCTCTCACCTCTCACCCCTTCTCCCACACCACCCTCCTATCTTTTTATCTTTAACCTTTGGCATTTTAATTATGATGTGTCTTGGGGCGGGCCTCTTTACATCCATCTTGTTTGGGACTCTCTGTGCTTCCTGGACTTTTATGTATATTTCCTTTATCAAATTAGGGAAGTTTTCTTTCATTATTATTTCATAGATTTCCAATTTCTTGCTTTTTCTCTTCTCTTTCTGGCACCCCCATGAAATTAATGTTGGATTGCTTAAAGTTGTTCCACAAGCTGTTGGCACTATACTTTTTTTTTTTTGGATTCTCTTTTCTTCTTGTTGTTCTGATTGGTTGTTTTTTGATTTCTTATATTCCAAATCATTCATTTGATTCTTGGCTTCATCTACTTTCCTGTTTTTCCCTGTAAATTGTTCTTTATGTCAATTCATGTATCCTTTGTTTCTGACTGGATCTTTTTTATGCTGTTGAGGTCTTCACTAAATTCCTTGAGTATCCTTATAAACAGTGTTTTGAAAGCTTCATCTGATAAACTGCTTATCTCCTTGTTGTTTAGCTCTTTTTCTGGAGTTTTGATCTGTCATTTCATTTGGGCCATGTTTCTTTGCCTCTTCCTTTTGGCTGCCTCCCTGTGTTTGTTTCTGTGTGTTAGGTACAACTGCTATGTCTCCCTGTCTTGGTAATATGGCCTACTGTACGAGCTGTCTTGTAGGGTTCAATGGCACAGCCTCCCCTATTACCCAAACTGGATATTTGAGGTATACCCTTTTGTGTGGGCTGAATATACCCTCCTCTTGTAGTTGAGCTTTGGTTGCCATTGGCAGGTCAATGGGAGGGATTTTCCTATGCCATTCAACTGCAAAGACCACTACCATCAACCTCTATTCTCCTTGGAAGATCAGCTAGCTGTGCAGGGGCAGGATGGCGGTATCTAAAGTGGTCTACAGCTGTCCATTGGGTGTGGAGGCCCTGGAGTTTTCCAGGTGGTGCAGGCCAAGTTCAGGCCCCACCTGTGTTTTGCCCAGGGCCACCCTGCCTGAGCTATAAAGCAATCTGAGATGGCCGCTACTTGTGCTGAGCTTGGAGATTTCCAACTGATAACCAAACTGTGAATCTAGGCTGACAGTTCAGGGCCTGGGGCTCACTGAGGCCAGCTGCTGCTTGTTTGAGAAGATTTACAAAGTTGTGGAGTATAAGCCAGGACCAGCCATTATATGGAAAAGCAACTTGGGTGGGCCCATGAGTCGGGTCAGGTGGAGTCTCCAGGGATTTCTATGGTGAGTCAAATGATGTTAGCCTGGATAATGGAATCTTAGATACAGCACCAGTCTGCCCATTATGTGATGGGAAGGCCCAAAAAAGATACAATGGCCTCTGCTCACCTTGATGCCTTCCCCTGCATGCCATTGGTGCCCCTCAAGCTGCCTCCCTGGCTCCAAAGCCTAGAGGGAATGAGTTTGAGTAGGTGAGTCTATGTGTAGGTTCTTTAACAGGAACTGCTTGGGCCTCCAGAAGTGTCTTCTACTGATTCAGTTCCCACTGGTTTTCACAGCCAGAAGTTGTGGGGACTCATCTTCCTGGCATGGGAACCCTGGGCTGGGGGTGTTGGTGTGGGACTGGGACTCCTTCCTTCCAAGATATCCTTCTCAAATTTTTATCCATCACACATGGATGCGGGACTAGCCCATTCTATATCTGTGCTTCTCCTACCAGTCTGGATTAGATGTAGTTTTGTTAATTCTGTAGCTGTCATACTTCCATTCAACTCAATTTCTGTCAGTTCTGAGCAAGTCTGTTCTGTATTTTAGTTGTAACTCTGTTGTGTGAAGAGGTGAGCCACATCTGCCTATGCCACCATCTTGACCAGAAGTTCTCTACCTATAGCTTTCTAAAGAAGAAAATGTTTTCTGAGTACAGAGAACTATAACTCTACCATTTGACATTATCAATTGACTGATTACCATTAATTAGAGTTCTCCCAGACACTTGACCCACTAAAGACAATGGTGTTGTCAAAGGTCTGTGAGTAACTTGGCTGTAAAAGTCCTAACCAAACAATTATAATGGTGTCTAGCCCATCTCATAATCAAATTCATTTAGGAATGAACTTTGAGATTTCATTTTTCATTCAATTAGAAACAGGAGCAAAATTTGAAAGACTCGCAGAGAGAAACAATAAAATGGTAGAGTGTAGAAGGAGTATTGTCATGAGTGATTAATTTTCTGCAGTCATGCAAAGCCATTGATTGTTAAAGTTTGAAATGATTCCAGCAGAAAACAAGAATCAACTGTAATTACATAGCTGGAGATAGAGCGTCTATGGTTCCTGAAAAGGAGATAAGGCAAGTGAGTCTGCACAATCACTGAATTCTTCCCTGCAACAAACTATGTGGAAGGCCTGGGAGGCTGCCTGCTTCACTGTTCTGAAAACCCCATGGGCAGTTTTCCTGCCTTTCTCTTAAGTATATCTTTACTATAAACCTATTATAGGAGAACCCCAGTTTTCAAACTTAAAGTGTTCTAGAAACTGTTTGAGAAACAATTTTTTTCTTAATTGGATCTCCTTTGTCATTGAAGGATGCATGACATATCATACAGGTACCAGAATGAAAATGTAGTTGGGTAGGGAACCAAAGTTTTGCTCAATAACTGAGACATTTTTTCCTGTTAACAACTTGATTGAGAGCCAAATTGTTTGAAATGGTAGATGTTCAAGAACTGAGGTTTGACTGTATGTACCACGGCTCAAATGAGTTGCTGGTCTACCATACTGAACTGTATTCCACTTGGGGAGCCTGAATCTTGTTTAATTTATCTTTATAATCATCCCATTATTGAGAAATGCCTTTTAGATAGTGTTCCACCAAATTGGTAGTTGAATGAGAATATGTAAAATAGCTGGGCGAATTATTTGACATGATAAATAACATGTTACTAGAGGAATACCCTCTCCATCCAATCACATGGGAAACAAAGGAGTACTTCCAATGAGGCTCAGAATCAAGAGAGTTTACCTCATATTTGGGAATTTCCTTGGAGAGTCAGCATTTTGAGACATCATTGGTGTTAAATCTGAGCTCTAAGTTGGGTTTCCAAAATTAATATACAAATAGTTTTATTACCATCATATTCCAGTAAAATTCAACTTTCTCTAATAAAAAATATACATATTCACTCATTAGCTTCTTTATATTTGCTTCTTATTCAATCTTTGTAATAATCTGATCCATGTTATTTCCTGTACATAGGAACTAAATTCTGGAAAAAACAGAGCAGAAAAACCAGAAATATAAAAATAATAAATGTCACTGTGTGGGACTATATTTTGCCTGAGGAGCTGAGTCAGCAGTGCTGACTGCCTCACATCATGTGGGTGGGATGTGCAGGGCAAAATACCTGGCCCAAGATGAAACTCTCACTTTATTTATACTTACCTCTTCCTAATATATATATATATATATATATATATATATATAGATAGATAGATAGATATAGATATAGATATAGATATAGATATAGATATAGATATAGATATAGATATAGATATATACTATATATATCTATATATAATATCTATCTATCTATAATATAATATAATATATATTATATACTATATATTATATGGGTGGGATGTGCAGGGCAAAATACCTGGCCAAGATATAGTGTGTGTGTGTATATATAATATACACACACACACTATATATATATATTATATAATATCTATATATAATATATGTATTATATAATATATTATGTAATATAACTACCAAACTACTTATATATAATACCTACTTAATATAATACCAAACTAATATAATATAATATAATATAATATAATGTAATGTAATGTAATGTAATGTAATGTAATATATATTATAATATATTATAATATATTATATGGGTGGGATGTGCAGGGCAAAACACCTGGCCCAAGATGAACCTCTCACTTTATTTGTACTTCCCTCTTTCTAATATATATATAGATATATACTGTATATAGTATAGATAGATAGATAGATAGATAGATAGATAGATAGATATAGATATAGATATATACACACACACTCATATTTTACTATTTCTTCACCCTATTCCTTTTATTACTTTTTTTGGTCCTCTACGTAGTCTGCAAAGCACCACAGACTATGAATCCATCTACTCTTTTTAATGAACCCTTCTTGTTTCATGCCCATGATACCACAGTACCCTCCTTCCAAGGAAGCCACTTATTAATTTATAAAAACTGCTGCTTTGCCCTGGCCAGTGTGGCTCACTGGATTGAGTGCTAGCCTGCAAACCAAAGGGTCATTGGTTCGATTCCCAGTTGGGGTGCCTGGTTGCAGGGCAGATTTCTGATGGGGGGGCGTGTGAGAGGCAACCACACAGTGATGTTTCTCTTCCTCTCTTTCTCCCTCCCTCCCCGTCTTTAAAAAATAAATAGATAAAATCTTTTTAAAAATCCCTACTGCTTAATATTGCCTTCAACCCACCAGCTCAGACAATGCTTCCCAAGTCATAATTTTATGCTTTTTAGGTTTATCTTTTGCAAGCAATTTGACATGCTATTATTTTGAAATCAATTCAAGTTAAACAAAACTCCAGATCTTATATCTGACATTTTTAGCACTAATTTTATGAAGAACGTGGGCATATACACATATGTTCTTGGGGCAAGTCACCTAAACTTTTTGTGTTACAGTGTTACATAAAATTAAGTGAAATGTTGCTTTTTTCAGAGGATCTTCAACACAAAACTTTGCAAACCACTCTGGACACATTCAGTCAGTCACAGTACCCTCTCCCTTCTCCATACACTGTGCAAATCTTTTTTTTTTTTTTTTTTTCATTTCAGTTGCATTTTTATCTTTCTTGAAATAATAAAGCATAATATGGCAAAAATGTTGCTTATTTTTTCTATATTTAATATTAAAGTGGCTGCATAAAACACAATTTTGATAAGTTTTTTTTTAATGCATGCTGATATGACAGCTGTCACAGTACAATCTAACAAAATTGTTTCAAATAAAGTTAAAGAGAATTAAGTGCTACTAGAGCCATTGTATGGGAAAAACCAAACAAACATTTTGGCCAACCCAATATTTCTTGAAATCAAAGTGGAAGTAACTCTGTTTAAAAGACATACATTTTCACTCCTCTAAATAAATAATTAATGACTAATAGCACTGTAAGACAACTAAAGAAAGAGTTACCAGAAAACAAGGGACTTAAAGTTTAATTAATCATCTGAATTTTAACCTAATTTTACCATTTAAACTCAAGTAACCATAGGATTAACTTTAATTAATTGAAAGTATTTATCTTCTAGTAGATAAATTCAGTGAGCTATTGAAATGAATTCTTTTTCACTACATTGAAAAAGATCTCTTTATTTGACACAAAATTTTACAAAGTGTAGAATGATCTCTGGAAATATAAAGAGTTGTTAGGGGATTTTACTACTTTTGCGAATATAATTTAGACAAAAAAGAAGAAGAACCTTGTAGAAGAAACCTCTAAAGCATTGTGACAAAGATACTAACAGAGAGAATATCTCTTTGGAAAAATCATTGAATATATATTTTTGTACTGTCTATATCAAGTGTCTCAGTGCTTACCAGCTAGGGTTCCAATGAGTTCACAGCTCCTCGTCTCTTGTAAAAGAAAAAATCTCTCAAGAGTTCCTGGCAGATTTAGAGACCAAACCTCAGGTTCAGAAATTCTACCACTTCTGCTCCAAGTTCACCCTGCAGGGAATTTTTGAGCTAACATTAGTTCCCCCCACGATTTCTAACGTAATTGTAAATTTCCAATCACACTCAGACATGCCAGCAAAACACTTCTTTCACTTTCTATTTCAAACACTAGTAGCCGTGCTTGCGCTCTGTTTCTTAAGCAGCTCAGCTCTTTAGACTGTGATAAGCACTTCCTTGCCTTCCAACTACACAGACCACTGGGCCTGTGAACTACATCTTATATTATCCTGTAAAGCAAGTAGGGTATCCTCGCTCATGTGTGAGCTGCACCAGTTTGTCCAGGAAACAGATTCCAAAGTCTGCTTTCTTTACTTGCTTTGGAATTTGGTAGACTAAGGGCTGCAGATAAGTTCTTTCCTAACTCTGCAGATAGAAGAAAACTTTATCCCTTATTTCTCAGGATGTGTGTTTTAACAATTGTAAACCTAGACAGGTAATAACCCAATCAAGGAAGTCGAAGTTAGTTTCAAAATCATGTTGAAAGTAGCCTAGGAAACTTCATAAAAGTAAATTATTCCTTTAAGCCTGTAGGCTGTATGTTGTTCTACCTTACATTATCTCTTTCTCCTTATTTTCAAACTTAGGTCTTTTGATGACTGTCTTTTTTAGTTATAAAAACCAACAGCAAAGACTTTCAAAATTAAGACCAAAAATAGAAAGTAGACATGAATAATTGAATCACTTTTGTATACCTACACCTTTTTGAGCTCACACAACACACCAGATAAAGCTGTATGGATACACAGAGATAGGCTGCCCAGACCTACTGGGAGTGGGCTGAGTGCAGGGAACAGGAGGAGCCACACGGGAAGATGGCTAACCATCCAGATTTATGGGAGGACAGTGCCAGGTCCTGCCAGGTCTTGCAGGGGGAGCCACATTACCTGGGTAACTAAAGGCATGCTCTTTGCCCCCCCCCCGGACAAGATGGCAGCAGGAGGAATTTCTTACCCTTAGCAATGCAAGGCTGGCAAGAAAATTGAATAAGAGGGGCCCTCCTACCTTCTTCTGGTACAAGGTTGGGAGTGGGACAAGAGAATGGCATATATTATATAAATAATACATATTACACAATATATACATATGTATATATAATTGCATGTAGAAAGTCAGTGTACCAAGATACATAAGGCAATAGATAACCTACTCTTTGTTTTTAAATTAACCAGACCAAAATATATATTTCTTTTGTCTCTGAGAGGGGATAAAACATATGCAATTACTTTAATATAAGTAATTGAATAGTGAAAGGAAAATATATTTTCTCATATCAGTCCTATCTCTACAGTAATCCTAGGAGTAAGTATGGTATCCTCATTTTATCAAATTTGAAGTATAAAACATTAAATCTAATCAGTGTGTCTCAAAACTTGTACTTCTCCTTATTTCTTTATGTGCCTTCTTGCAAGAACTTTGGAAGATATGCTAAGTTTGAATATTCAGGAAATGAGCCTGGGGGTGAAGTGTGTGTTACTGTTTGTAGGAGAATTATACTCCTTTAATTACTGACTATGATATAAAATAGAAGTAGAGACAGAGATCTACATGAGAACATTTTACTTTTATATTGTTTCTTCTAAAATCTTTTGATAATAGTGTTTAAAACCATTCCATCAAAATATTATATTGAACATTGTTATTTAACATAATTTCTCTTAAAGAACTTACTTGGAGTTCTAAGCTATATTCTAATTTCTTATATTTGGTGAAGCTTTGTTCTTTAATTTGTTACCTTCATTGATTTTTTAAAAAGTATTTGGCATATTCTTTGTACTAGGTACAAAGCTAAATGTCAGGAGTATAGTGTTGAACATATTCTGTGTATATAAACATAAGCCCCTCAAAATAGAAAGGAATAGTGAAATAGTAAGTCATGGGGGCAGTGGTGAAAGCAAAATCGATTGTGGGGCCAGTTGTGGAGGGAAAAGAAAGAAGGAAGTGAGCTTCTATGCCTTCTTTTTTGAAAACAGGAAGAAGAACCATGTTGTCACGGCAAATATTAGTACCAGTTCAGAGTTATCCATTAATTTCCATGTACGTCATCTTGCTTACAACATAAGTCTCTGAGCAGCAGAGACTGATTTTATCCCTCTTAAAGACTTGCCCATGAATGAAGATAAATAAATATCTGTTGGATTAGTTAGTTTTTTTCCAAAAATAGATTAGTTCCTCCCATCAAAATTAATGATCAGGGTTTTAAGGAAAGTTCTGTTCTCCCAAAGAGTAATTCTTAAACTATAAACTTCATCCTTATTCTTCAGGCTTGTTCACTAGAGCTAATGTAAATTTCAATGGATGTTTGTTGTACTATTAACCAAATTAAATTCAGTATAGCAAGATGTCTCTGTAAGAGCCCAAGGCTACAAATACAATCATGACATTCCATTTCTGAATGTTTGCTAAACAAAAATGGGTAAGGAGATTGTTAAGTAAAAGTAGGTGAAGCTTGGTGGCCAATTCAGGTCCCACAATTAAAAGTGTTTTGTAGAAGTGAAAGAAAACTACACCCCTAGAAGCCAGTTGGGGGAAGATAAATGAAAAACTGCATTCTCAAACTTGGGTACTGAAGGGTAGCAGAATATACCACCCACCACCCTGACATGTGACTAGGTATTTAAAGCTTGCCATTTCAAAATATGCTGCATTGGTATATTAATTATTTTGTGCAGTAGGCAACTTGAAAAACAGGAAATGCAGGCAGAGGCTGTCCCTAGACTCCTCTGATCTGCCTAAAGACAGATCCTCAAAAAGGAACCTAGTAGTCATAAACACCCTCCCTGGGAATTTCATCAATTGGGGAAGACACTTTATGATTCTTATTATAAAAAATGACACCACACACAGGAAAACTTTGTCACAAACTTCACACCTCTCATTTCTTCTTCAAGGGTTTCTATGTCTTTCCTAAAAATCTTGGCTTTCCCCTCAAAGATGTTCATTTCTCCCCTTTCCCCATTAAGATGAGATTTAAGCCTGAATTCTAAACCACTTAGTAAATTACTCACTGTTCCTGTGTATCTCCCATATATACATGACAGAAGCATATATGTTAATAAACTTCTGTCTATTCTTTTTCCTCTTGTTAATCTGTCCTTTATTACAGTGATCTCAGTTAAGAACTCAGAAACTTACAGAAAAATTTTTTTCTTCCCCTCTAGTATATAAGTATACTACTATACTAGTATAGTAGTATATCTAGTATATCTAGTATATCTAGTATATCTAGTATAGTAGATATTTCTCATCAATCTAGTGTTTAAATGAAATAACTTTTTAAGAGCCCTAGCTGGTGCAGCTCAGTGGATAGAGTGCAGGCTGCGAAACAAAGGGTCGCAGTTTGATTCCCAGTTGGGGCACATGCCTGGGTTGCAGGCCACATCCCCAGTAGGGGATGCTTGAGAGGCAACCACACATTGATGTTTCTCTCCCTCTCTTTCTCCCTGCCTTCCCCTCTCTCTAAAAATAAATAAATATAATCTTCAAAAACTTTTTAAGAGCTTATTTCTCAATTTTATAGAGGGAAATTTAATCTGAGTCATTATTGGGACTCCTTTCTTCTTCAAGAGGGTGATGGAAATTTCCCATATGTTTCACCCACAGCCAAGTACTCTGGCACTGGCCTGTTGGCTTTCTTCTCTGTCTTCCCTTTGAATTCTCAGTTTTCCCCACCCCACAACCCTGCACGCCCAAGCTCTCTGTCTTTCCACTTGAGCTGAGGGAATATGACATAACATATGCTTTCCCAAAACCAGGTCAGGACTTTCTCATCAAGCAATTTCTATTCTGAAGCCAAGGAATGCAGAATTGTCTACATCTGGGCAGGGAAAATTGTAAAGAACAGGAGACATACACCAAAAATTTTCTCTTCTCTGTTCTTTTCCTTCTCCTTTCCTTTTCCCCTCCTTTTCTGCCCTCTACTTTCCTCTCTTTCCCTTTTCCTTTCCGCCCTCCTCCCCTTACCTTCCTTTTTCCTCCTCCCCCTTTCCTCCTGTCCCCCCTT
>PVKM010026023.1:0-19551 GCA_004027735.1 Carollia perspicillata | reverse complement strand
TGGCTGAGTAGTATTCCATAGTGTATATGTACCACATCTTATTTATCCAGCCATCTATGGAAGGACACTTTGGTTGTCTTCCTGTTGGCCATTGTGAATGATGCTGCAGTGAACATAGGGTGCATGTATCTCTGCAAATACATGTTTTTGAGTTTTTCAGTACATACCCAGGAGAGGGGTTGTTGGGTCATATCATAATTCTATTCTTAATTATTTGAGGAACTGCCATACTGTTTTCCATAGTGACTATACCAGTTTACATCCCCACCAGCAGTAAATGAAGGTTCCTTTTCTCTGTAACCTCTCCAACACTTGTTATTACTTGTCTTCTTGATACTAGCCATTCTAACAGGTGTAAGGTGGTATGTCATTGTAGTTTTGCTTTGCATTTCCCTAACAGCTAGTGAGGTTGAACATCTTTTATATATCTGTTGGCTCTTTGTATCTCTTCTTGGGAGAGATGTCTGTTCAGGTCCTCTGCCCAGTTTTTAACTGGAGTGTTTTTTTTTGTTGTTTGTTTGTTTAGTGTTGAGTTATATGAGTTTTTTCGTATATTTTGGGTATTATCCCCTTGTCAGAGCTGTTGTTTGTAAATATCGTCTCCCACTTGGTTGGTTGACTTTTTATTTTGCTGTTGATTTATTTTGCTGTGTAGAAGTTTTGCACATTGAGATGTAAAAATGTTCACCTATGCAACCATTTGAAAAGTAATTTGGTGACATGTTTCTAAGCTAATAATTATGCTTCAGGGAATCATTTCTAATGAGATAATCCCCATAAATAGGGGAAAGTGTTGGGCACAAAGATATTCATCACCTGTTATTTTAAAAGTGTAGATATTTGTAAACCACCAAAATTGTCCAGCAATAGAAAATGGTTAGGCAAGTTTTGGTTTAGCCACTTAATAGAATATTATGTAGCCATTTAAAACATTTGTAAGGAGTTTTTATAACAAGTTAAAATGTTCCCGTTAGACCATGAACTGAGAAACAGGAATGAAATATTTTATAATTATTGAAAATCTAGAAGCAAATGAGATTCTTTGAACAGGGAATTTTACAAACAGATGATGTGAAATATGTCAAAATGCTGCGATGACTGTGTGTGCAAGATTGGATTGTGGGTGGTGGTTTCTTTTCTGCATTTCAGTCTTTTCCAAATCTGTATTAATCATATATTGCTTTCATCACTTTAAAAGTATACATTAATTTACACACTTATTAAAATAAAAGAGAACATGTTCTTGCTGAAGCTAGCTGGAAAATCAGCCCTACAAATCCTTTACATTTCTCTCTACAGAGATTAAAACGCTGGCCTAACAAAACACACGGCTGGTTTTTCTCTACCATACTGCCTTGCTTAGCAGACTATGAGATTCCAAATTGAGAGTCACGGGGTTTTGCCTACACTGGATTCTATGACGTTCTGCACTGCCTAGTTAATACTAGACACCCAAAAAAGTGTTTAACTCTATTCTTCTGTAATTTACCCGGAGTCCTGAGTACCTGGAACAACAGACGGATCTCAGGGAGGGAGGTGGGGAGGAGTGGATAAAAGAAGGTGAAGAGATTAGCCAAAGAATATATATGCACAGCCCAGGGACACAGGCAATAGTGTGGTGGGGGTCAGGGACAGGGGGGTCAGGGCTGGGGGGGGCATGGGCAAGGGAGGGAAAAATGGGGGACATCTGTACTAGTGTCAACAATAAAAAATTCAGTATATTCTGAAAAGGTTTCAAGAAATATTTGGTCGATTGCTCATTTATTAGTTGTTTTAATATCATTTATAAATTTGATATTTATTGTATTTTTTCGATTACCATTTAGTCCCCTTATACACCCCTTCCCCAGCAGTCACCACAAAAATTACCATTTTTGTCCGTGAGTCCTTTTTCCTTTTTGCTCTACCCCCCAACTCCCCACTACTTGCCATCCTGCTCTCCATCTACGACTCTGTCCCTATTTTCCTTATTAGTTCAGTTTTTATGGAATCCTGTGATAGAATTTGGAGGCATAATTTAAAGTTGTTGAGGCATATGAGGGCTGTCCAGAAAGTATCCAGCCTTGTACTATGAAAAATGGAGACATTTGTTGACAAAGATACAAGACACAAGAAACACTGTACACAGGACAATGACACCTTTGTCCTTTTCAAAGTAGGCACCTTGGGACCTCACACAATTCTCCCAGTCGCCATCAGCTCCCCTTTGTAGTTTCTTGAATCTCAAGGAAGGTCTGAAATCGCTTCCCTTTCAAAGGTGGCTTTAGTTTTGGGAAAAGCCAGAAGTCGCAGATGCCAAATCTGGGCTGTAGGGGGACTGAGTTACCTGGGTGATTTGCTATTTTGCCAAAAAACTCTGCAGAAGACATGATGCCTGAGGCCACATTGTCATAATTAAGCTGCCACTCACCAGTTGCCCATAGCTGGGACCTTCTGAATCATCTGAATAGTTTCCACAAAGGAGTATTCAAGCTTAATGCAAAACTTGATGAAGCTTCATTGCTCTACACACTCAATCATTTTGAATGTGACAGCCACACAGTACACATGTTCACTCGATGGCATCTACCACCCCCAATGACTAGTACAGTGAAGCTGTCATTGTTCGTGCATGCACATTCCAGTCTGCTCTCCTTGGCTGCCAGGTTACATTGATGTTGCTCAAACCATTCTAATGTTAGCAATGGCTGGACTTTTTCTGGACAAAACTCATATTTCTCAAAGAGCAACCTGTCCATCTTATCACCAGACATACCACCTGCCATGGTGTGTTTGATAATGGAGCACACAGGTAGCACATCAGGCCAGGGGGAGCCCGGCCTTCCAAAGACAGTGCTCACTGAGCAGCTCCAAACCCAGGTTTTTCCTGCACACATTCACAATGAGCTTACAAATCACAAGTTCTCCAAAGGAACAAAATGCCAACAGGAACACAATGGAAGGAAATGTGCTGATGTTAAATCACATGCAGTGAGATCTGAGGTCAATAAATATCCCTCCCCACTGCACTCACTCCTTTTAATTGACAGGGCGTGACCAAGCCATCTGTGTTTCACAAATCTGAGTAGAAAGAGCAGGTAACTTCACCTTAATCATTTCGGTTTCAAGCAAAATTTATGGCTTCTTGCATTTGTGACTCTCCAATGCATCTGCTAAGGGAGGGGATGCGTTTAGTGATTCTGATGCTGGCAAGGAAGTCTTAAGTATAATTTTTTTAAAGATGCTATTTACTTATTTTTTGGACAGAGGGGAAGGGAGGGAGAAAGAAAGGGAAAGAAACATCAATGTGTGGTTGTCACTCAGGCACCCCCTACTGGGTTCACTTGGCCTGCAACCCAGGCATGTGCCCTGTCCGGGAATTGAACCAGTGACCCTTTGGTTTGCAGGCCGGTGCTCAATCCACTGAGCCACACCAGTCAGGGCTAAGTAGAACTTTCTTGAAGTAACATAACTACCATGGTGATGCTGCCTTCTTTCTCACACTCTATGGACACTGTCTGATAAAACTTCTATTTTAACCATATGTAGTGGGTCTAGACTCTTGAGATCCCACTCTATAGTTATTTAAGTTAATACTCATAGAAAAATTTCACTCATTCATCCCATTCATTCACTCACTTAACAGACATTTGTTGAGTACCTACTACATGCTAGGTACTGTTCTTAGTGTGGTGTAGGTATGAGCCACAGAGTCTTGGTTTCTTGGTCATTCTTTCCTCTTGATCACAATGAAGGCAGTCCAGCCAAGTCTGTGCTGTTGTTGTCTGTAGTGATTCAGCTCTTGTGATAGAACCAAGAACCTGCTTGAGGGATGTGCCACCTGCTAAACCTCCTGGGACATCTCCCACTGCCTGGTCATTTGTTTGTTGATGATGTAGGGTGCTGGTGACAGCTCAGAAAAGGACTCTAACTCCCTTAAAAATCAGTTGAAGTAAATGTAGCACCATAAGCAGGAATGATTGTAGCTGGAAATTAGTGTGCTAAAAAAGAAGTTAAAACCTGATACTAACCTCTAACTGTGCACCAGGGGTCTGAGATGGAATCAGGAGCACATGAAATCACTTTCAGATAGTGTGATGTAATCGGAATGGGGGTTTTGAGAAATCAATATGAATTCCAAATCCAGATTTATTACCAGCTAAAAAATAACAAAATAAATGTCATATGTCTTACAACATTTTGTGTGTTCATTTGTGGCATTTGAAAGATCTTTTTGTTGTTTCTTGAACAAGTATGTATTGAGCCTTTATGATATGGCAGACTCTGCACTATACACTGAGGATACAGCATTAAAATAGTCAGAAATGCTTTTAGTTTTCATGAAGCTTAAAACCTGGTAGAGACAAAACCTTCGCAAATAATCGCATAGAAATAAGGAGTTATCCACACAGAGATCGTGGTGGTCATCAGGCATCAGTTTTAGCCATTACTTTCACAAACGGACTTATATGTGTTCTTCTTAGGTCAATAAAATAAAATATCGAGCTTTTTGCAGGAAATATCTGTATTTTGCAGGCAAGTAACTCCAGTAAATGGCTCATGAATGGTATGAAGTCTTCTGTAGTTTAGATTTAGGGATCCTAGTCATGACATTTAACTCAGGTAGGTATCTAGGAGGGTTGTGGTGGTAGGAACACAGTGTAAGCTAGTCCTAAGGTGACAGAAATCTCAAGGTTCCAGCCTTGGAAGTGGCTCCTCTAGGCTTGTGTACCAGCAGGTGGTCAATAGCACTGGGCCAAGGACCCTGGCCATACACCTTCATTCCTGCTTCTAGAGGACTGAGTTCCCTGAGTCTCCTGGAGCCTCCTAATTTTCTGGGTCTTCTGAAGTGTCTTCCAGGTGTCAGCCCTTAAAAGTGGCATAGGTGCTAGAGAGCTCAATCCTGTCTGCCTTCCCGGGGAGCCTCCTGACCAACAAAAACGTCTCCTAGCTTTGCCACACCAAAGGATGCTTGTCCTTAGTGCTCCTATCCTCCCCTCAACTTTTTTCTTTTACTGTTCAAATAGGCACCAAGAAGATATTAACAACCCACTGCGCAAGCAGGTCCCTAACAAAGGACCACGATACCCCACCTGTCTCTGAGGAGAGTTCTCCTGTAGCAACTCTGCTCCACTGAATTTGTGGAATGAAGACCTACCTCCCACTGGGTGGGGAGAGGGAAGTCACCACACTCCCATCGGCCAATCAGAACAATTCCAATATGCTTTGGCCTTTCTCTCCAATCTTAAACTTTCCCTGGAGGTAGAGATGGTGGGGGATTCGGTCATCTCCTCAGAGCAGGTATCTGGCCCCCAATCTAATGATCTCTTTAAAATATGGGACACTTGCCCTGGTTGGTGTGGCTCAGCGGATTAAGTGCTGGCCTATGAAACAAGGGGTCACTGGTTTGATTCCCAATCAGGGCACATGCCTGGGTTGTGGGCCAGGCCCCCATTAGGAGATGCATGAGAGGCAACCACACATTGATGTTTCTTTTCCTCTCTTTCTCCCTCCCTTACCCTCTAAAAATGAATAAATAAAGTCTTTAAGGAAAATACAATAAAATATGGGACACTTGACATTTGTGTCCTCAGCTTGAGGTAATTCTAGGACAACAGGAAAAACCCCATGTAAAATTCTTTCACATTTGCAATATTACTAACACAAACCTAGAACTCAACAACTGCTCGTGAGTCTACATCGTGGCTGGGCCAGTGCCCAGCACACATTTTGTTCTGTGAAAATAAACAAAACCTCAAAGATACAGAAATTAAATAGCTTGAAGTGCTTCAAAGGCTTCTTTGGTATTGAAGTAAATGCATGATGAACTACTCATCTTGAATGTTTTAGGGCCCAAACCAACAGTAATTTAGCTCTGAGAATAAGTTGAAAGTTTCTCTTTGGCCCTATTTAAAAAAAAAAACATAGTAAGAGAAAATAAGCAATGCTCAGCACATAATGCAATTCTAATTATTTGGCTGTTAAAAAGGGCTGTGTTAAGATAGGACACACAAATAATCACTCAATTTCCAACTCAAAATAGAGAAGGGGGAGCACTCCTTCCCATTAGTAATGGCCAAGTGGGTCGTCCCTGCTCCCGTGTAAATTCAAGGACTAGCAAGACTGGCCATCCAGGAAGGAAGGTCAGGAGGAAGCAAGCAGACAGGACTGTGAAAGAGGTTTCCTACATAGACTGTCTTGTCGGTCCCGTGTTTCCTTTCGGCTGCCTCATGACCACATGAAGATGGCAGGATTCTCTCCAATTCCCCAGACAGGTTATTATCGTTGTTGCTTGGGGGCTTAGGCAACCATTCCCCTCTGGACATAATTCACATCTAGGCCCCTCACTAACTTTTGAAGGGCAAATCTTGAAATCTCCCTTTTTAGCACAGACCAATCAGCTGTCAGCAGTCTTGTTTACAAAGTAGCTGTTTGATTTAATAATTAGGTATTCTTCACACAAGTGGACACCCTCATTTACAGACAGCATGTCTCGTGGTTTGTCAGATGAAGGGGACCCGGCACTCGAGTTTTCTTCACATCTCCCCACAAGCCCTAGCGAGACACCCACCAGTAGTGTTTCTCTGTTTTCAGCATGTAGCAAAGTGATGCTAGCGCTTCCCAAACTCCACCCCTGAGCTGCCCTCTGATGATGCACGTCCAAGAACAGGGTCACTGAACTGAATAAGCGACCTCACCTAACAGTAGGGAGTCCATAAGCACCGGGAAGTCCCATGGGCAGTAGAATGTGGGTATCTCCATCAGCACCAATGGATGCACACAGCTTGGATGAAGTCAAGTTTTGTAGATATTTGGTGAAAATCCACACATTTGTGTTGACATATACCTAAAAAATATAACTTGTAATAACAATTTACTCTGCCCAGTTGTCAGGCCTATGAAATATTCAAAATGTCCTTTTCTAGGCATCTGTGAGATGCAGAGAACTTGACTTTCCCTTGAAGAAGCACATCGCTTTGACAGGTGGAGGTAGCCTTTCTCTTGAACTGGCGTCGTTTGGTGCTCAAGTTTCTTTCCAGGAGACTCATTCAGTATTCATGTTCAATCTGGTTGCACGGCAGGGAAGTGTGGCATTGAATTCATGGTGCAAAGGATACGAAACAAGGCAGCAGTCCGTCCTCCACAGTGGAAGAAAATCAATTCTGTTTTTCCCAGGCCTTTCGACAGCGGATCAGAGGGAGCCATTCCCCACCTGCTTGAAATGAAGTTTTCGGCAAACATTCCTCTGGATCTTTCTGATTAAAGCTGATTTTGCAGACAGTGCAAATGGAGTTTCCTCCAGTTCAAGGTCTTTTAAGCGCTGCAATTTCTAAAAATTGAGAGATTCTATTTGATACCAAACAACACTGAGTGGGAAGCAAAGATCAACATGAAGGGCATTTACACAGAAGATGATTTCTCATTCGATATCCGTCTCCATGGGTGGTTTCATTCTGTACTCAAGATATTCCATTTATCATAGGATTTTGTTCAAGTCTCTCCTGGATCCAGTTTAGCCTCTGGTGGTCTGTTTTCCTTTCTGCCTCTCCTTGCAAAATGTAAAGTTGGAATTCCTGGGCTGTGACAGAATCTCTGTTTCTTGGCATCCTTGGTTGCCTGGACAAGCCACCGGCAGTCCGGATTGGGTTCTAGAATAAGTAGGTGCAAAAGTTCCTCAAAACCAATTCTTGGTTTTCTGCAGGAATGGTGGGGGCAGGACAGCACTGCAGCTTCCGATACCCGCAGAATGGCTTACACCTGATACAGGCAAGCATCTTAGACTCATCTTCCACCAAGTTCTGGGTTCCAGACATCCTTGCCAATAGCTGCAGTGCACTACTTTTCTTTCCCTCTCTTCTCCTTAAACAGACCTGGGGAGAGAAAGAAAGCAAGGAAGCAGAAAAGCTTTAAGACCCAAATAAGCCACACCCTGGAGACTTGGTTTCCAAATAAACTAATAGGCTGCAGACTCTGTTTGATAATACGCTTGACTTCCTGGACACAAACACGTAAAGTGTGTTTTTCCAAAAAACTGAAATCTGAGTGTGGGTGTTTAGGGAGATGGGATTTGGGGAATTGAAAAGAAACCCCTCTAGCTCCAAGTTCTCCTTTGCTAGACAGATTGGATCTGAAGCTCTTGTTTTGAAGACATATTCATTGGGGAAGCAGAGAAAAGTGTGGCTGTGATTTTCTTTTTCCTTTCAAGTCTGACTAAATATGAACAATGTTCTCTCCTTGCCTAAAGGAGAAAGGGGGCATGCCTCTCCCCCAACTCCTCCATCGGTGCCCCAGGCAAGCTGAAGGGAGACAATGGGGCTGACTGTTCATATTCTTTTAAAAAATGCCATGCACTGGACTTAGGTCCAGCCCTTCATTATTGAGACCTGCTTATTTTTTTAACCAGTCTGAACTGGTTTTCTTCAGCTTTCTTTAAAGGGCCAGCTCTAAATATATGTCTCACTACAGTGCATCACTCCTGGATTGAGGATAAACCAAACTGAGAAGTGATGAAGGTCTTTTACTAAATATCTAAACAGAATACACAGGCACATGCCACTCACACACAACCAACACACACACTCAGCAGTTTCCACACCACTTGTCAAGCCTGCAGTACCTCATAATCAGATGTCAGATGTAAGCTGCAGAGTAAAAACAAAAGCAGGAAAAGAAAGAAAGAAAACAAGGAACAGTGAGGGAAACGAAAAGAACGCACAAAAAGGGAGGGAGGGAAGGGTAGAAGGGAGGGAAAGGACTTTTCCTTCCTTGCAAACATGCCTCCATGCTCAGGTTTAGACTCTCTTTAAAGTTTTGTTATGATTTGTTATGCAGACAACATTAACAGGCCTCCAAATGCAAGAAAATATTCACTTACAGCCTTGCTTCGACAAGAAATCAAACTGTTGTCACTTTGCTGGATTCTTTTCCTGTCCCCATCCTGATGTTGGCATCAATTTATCTGTCACTTATCGCTGATTCCAGAGCAGGCTTACTGGAGGGGCATCACTGATTTATTAATTGCTGTTCAGAACAAATACAAAATAAAATAAAACAACAGTCAATGGGGGCTGTAAAATGAATCACGAACACAGAAAATCAACAAAACTGGGGAAACTGCATCTTAGAGTCATGGAAGCCTGTGAGTTCCCGTCTCATTATAGATATGATTTTGAATCTTGATTTTTTAAATGATCATAAGCACTCTCTAGATGGGTGTGTCGTCTTTATAGTTCTGATATTTATAGTGTCCTGTTAGGTTGTCCAGGGGCCTCCGACTGACCATTCTGCTTTAGCAGATAGTTAAGCCTCTTCGCAGTGGCGCACTGAAGGCAGCGTGTACCAGCTCGCTCGTGTGGGCTCACTGTGCCCGTCTCTTCCCTGCTCTGGGTTCAGCGGCTTCAAATGGGTAGCTCGAAATTGGCCACAGTGGGAGTCTTTACACAATAAAAATTGGCAAATATTGCAAAGTTACCAACACCCCACTGCTTATTTATAATTTTTTTTTTGCTATTGTACATAAGACCATCTTGATTATCTTTGACTAAGGTTCCCAGTGTTTTTTCCCTTCTGTCATCTGGAAGAATTCAACCAAGGGGATAATAGATAAAGGCTAATACTTCTTGAGTCCTTACCATGTGACTTAAATAAGGTATGTCACCTACCTTATTTAATCTTGAAAACAACCTTACCAACTGAATATTATTTGTAATCTCATTTTACAGGTGAGAAAATTGAGGTTTAGAATGATCAGATGATATAGTCAAGTAGATTACCCAAAGTTGCGCAAGTAGTGAGGGGCAGGGCCAGGGTCCCGGCGCAGGTGGTCTGGTGTCAGAGGTCATGCCCTGAGCCACGGTGCTGTCAGCAGCATTCCTAGAGCTCTGGCTCAGAGTGCCAACAAAGGACCCTCTGAAGCCCTAGGCTGCCAAGTCCTTCCCTCCCCTGTCACAAGGCCAGTAAGGTCTGCATGCTCCCTTGGGGCACACTGAAGTTTGGCGGCCCTGAAGCTGCAGGTGCCAGATGTGCTCAAGCTGTCCATTCCCTTCTCACACCATTTGTTTGCAATAGTCAGTGAGTTGATGCAGCTTCTCCATCCTCAGGATCTTTATCCACTCTTCCACAGAGTCCTCTTCTTTTCCTGCTTCCCTGATGATGTGGGTGTCCTTCACAGGGTTCTAGGGTTTTCTCCACCTCTGCAATGTCACTTCCATCACCTCATCACTCCCTCTGTCTTCCTGTTTCTTTTTTAAAATATTTTATTTATTTTTAGAGAGAGAGGGAGGGAAGTAGAAAGAGAGGGAGAGAAACATCAATGTGAGCGAGAAATATCGATTGGTTGCCTCTTGTACGCACCGTAACTGGGGACCGAACCTGCAACTCAGGCTTGTGCCCTGACCGGGAATAGAACCAGCAATGTTTCCCTTTGCAGGACGATCTCCAACCAAATGAGCCACACTAGCCAGAGCTCTTTTCCTGTTTCTCATTCTCAGAGGAGTCAACTGTTGCCTTAGCAAAAGACCTCCAGAAAACGTATTATTAAGAAAGCAAGGTTTATTAGACCTACAGCAGTGAAAGAGAATGCTACCCGGACGAGTCTTAATTGTGTCTCGGATGGGAGTGGGGTGAAGAGAGAACATTTGAAAGGTGCGAGAGTCTGGACTGCCTGATAGAAGGCAGGTCTCACAAGGCTCAGAATGGGTTGGGGTTGGGCAGAGTATAACTTTTGATTGGTGGGCACAGTGAGGTGAATGACCTAAAACAACTCAGTAAGCAAGCCATTAGTCCTCATAAATAAGCCATCACATTGGTTCATGGTCTCATATTCCTGATACAGGTGTTTCCTAGTGCAATGAACTAAATCACTTTTGTTTGTTCACAGTATTATTTATATCACAGAGAGAGGAAAGTGTGATATTTCCAGTTCTTGGAAGGAAGAGACCCTTTCTGCACTAATGCCTGAGTCTTGAACAGGGAGAAGGCCTTCAGCTGCCTCTCACAGGCCCTCGGGTAGAAGCCTGAAACAAGTCCCTGAGACAATACCAGTGACAACACAAGGCATCATACCCAAGAGGCCTTCCGTCCCACAGTCCATTGGCATTCCTGCCTTGAGGTCTAGTCTTTACTCTTCTGCATGCATTTCCTGGCTTTAATGACACCCTGGACATTCATGGGAGGCCTTTGTTAAACCATCTGAGAGTTCTTCCCCATATCCTGTCGTCTTCCTCACCAGCCTATTGGGAAGCTGTACAAATAGCTTGCTCAGCCCTACCTGTGGGTGCACAAATTAAATCTTTTTGTTATGTACATCTTACTAAATGCATAAGGCAGTTTTCTTCTTTTGAATTGTGATCATAGGATAATTTCCAAAACTGGGACTATAGGATAACAGGAAATGAACATTTTCATGGTTCTCGAGTTATATTGCCAGCTCCTTTCTACAGGGGGTAGGAAGGATTTATATTGCTGGAAGCAAAGCATGAGTGTACTGTTTTCACCACTATATGACTAGCATTAACTTTTATGATTCAAAATATATACTATAATTTAATTATAGTATTTTTTACATTTAAACTTCCACTTCTTTGATTTCTAAGTAGGCTTAATATTTGAATACATGGTCTTTGTAACAATGACTAAGAGATATGCAAAAAGAAAACTTCAGAAGCACTCTAAAAATGCCACCTAAAAAGAACCAATATCACAAGTCAAATGTATTTAGAAAGACCTTTAAGGTTTTTTTCTTTCTATAAATACATTCCTTTTTTTTTCTTAGAAAATGGGGTCACACTGTCCAACCTATTTTGTAACCTGCTTTTTTTCATTCACCCACTTACTTTGAATACTTCCTCACAAAATAATATGTATCCCTAATATCAGCTGTACTGATGGAACATTATCCCATTGTCGTGAGGCAGTCTAAATGGAGATTGGGAACATACAGTGCCCAGCAGCTGGGCTCAACTGCCAGGTCAGCCATTCAGTAGCCATGTGACACTGGGCAAGTTATTTAGGTCCCTGTGCCTTAGGTCACTCACTTGTAAAATAGGGATCATAACATTACTGCCTCATAGGATTCTTTTAAAGATTAAATAATTAAAACTTATAATACTTAAAGAGTCTGGCACACTATGTGTTTGCTGCAAGCAATATTGGGTATGCCATAATTAATTAATCAAACCCATATTATTGGATATCTCCATTGTTTCTTTTTTACATCTCTTACTGAAAATACTGTGATCCACATTTCTTAGATTAATTCCTAAATATTAAATTGCTCAATCAAAGAACATAGACATTGTTAAAGCTTTTGCACATATTGCTAAGTTCCCCTCCAAAAAGTACATCCCATAAGCAGTGTAGGAGATGACAATTTGTTCCTTAATGTTGCAACCAATTTCCTGTAAATTCTTTGCCTGCTTGAGACAGGTGAAGTCTGGACGGGAAACATGACCGATCGGAGAACCAGAGGCCCAATTTCCTGTGGCCTCTTTGTTCTGCCCATCATAATCTCCTCATTAGCTGGCCTAGGAGTTCATCTATACCAGGGAACATTGGCCAGGTAAGTGCAATTTAAAGTGACAGATAATAACTGCTAATACTGCATTTAGGGTTATCATTAACTGGAGCTAAAATACAATGAGGCACCTCCAGAAATAAGTAGAAGATGTGGAGGAATAACAACCTAATTTGTTATGACTCTCCAGGGGCACGGCGGGCACCAGGCAGGTTTGTCACGACGGGCACTTCAGAAGGGTGCACTTCCGATCAGCGGCGTCAGATGGATTCTGCTTGAATGTGGCAGCTGTGGTTCATGTTACCTCCGTCATTAAATCAGTTTCTAAATCACACTTATTATGGTACTTTATTACTTGTCCGATTTAAAGAGGAAAAGCTCCTTGTGCGAGAGAATCAAACACTGGCTCCTTCATCATGGTTAAGGACACATGAAACAACCTAGACTTTCTTGGGGGGAAGGTTAATGACTGTCTCTGAAGGGGAGTCTAGCTGGTCATGTGCTATGTGGAACAGATGGTTTTATTTTCTAAGATAAACCATTTTGTGGTCTACATATTCTCTTTTGCCTTACTTCCTCCTTCCCCACAAGAATCTTAATGGGGTTGGTCTAGTCATTTCTGTGTGTGTGTGTGTGACTTTTTTTCTGGCCTTGACACGTACAAATTTAATTGTAATATCGAAACAAACATAAACCCTTGCCCATTTTAACTTGGTCAAGGAAAAAAATAATGTATATCTAAAGTAGGGGTAAAAGAGTTGATATTTTTAATGTTATTCCCTGAGCTTTCCCACTGAAAGGAATGAAATTATATCTATCAAATGTTTATATTTACAGAAGTGGTTCTAGCTCTTGCTTAAAATTGTAGGGTGTCAGTCAGCTCTCTCTCTTTCTGGTTACTCTCTTCAGGTCATGTGCCTGACCATTAACTTCTTGCTGCCTGAGGAAAAAAGTTAGAGCTTGCATGCCATCATACTATCCCTCTTAAGCTCCTCTCAAAGCTTGGAGAAGGGACTGAAGCACTTGACCCATATGAGGTGACTGGCCAGTCTCTATCCCTGATACGCTTTCTCCCCAAAACCACACAGATGGAGAGAGGTGATTCTTTCTGAGTGGCAGCACTATGTTAAATTCACCTGTCAGTTACAGCATTGAAAGCATGTATTAATACTACTCACTCGTATGTGTTATTCAAGAAACAAAAACTAGAAAACTGTGTTTTAACTGAGGTCAGAAGGAGAAAGGATAAGACAAGACACTGGAACTAACTTACACCGAGCATCAACTACAGACTAGACATGCTAACGTGTGATTAATGATGTAACCTCGGCTCACAACAGGGAGATAAGATAGGTACATATCCTATCTGGGCAAACATGAAATGCATCGTTAAGGTCAAGAAAGATTATAGAGTTTTAGTTACATGCAGTCAGTCCCCAAGTGCATCATAGAACTTATCAGGGTCTTTAATTTGTTTATTTGTCTTGTGGATCTTCCAGAAATGGACATATTATGCAGAATCTTCCAGCTTATTTGGCACAACTCCCCTCTCCTTCACACACACACACACACACACACACACACACACACACACACACATAGACACATTATAAACAGACAATTTTGCCAGTTAATGTTTCACAAAATACTTTGGAAAATACCTCTCATTATACTGGTTAGATTGTAAAGACCCAGAGAGGCCATGTGACTCTATTGCGTCACACAGAAATTTTAAGGTAGAATTGGTGCTCAGCCCCAGTCCACGGCTCTTTCCACTTCACCCTACCTAACACCCGTCTTAATCTTGGGCAGTCACACTATTTAACACTGAAGCCTTACAAGATGATAAAAATGGTTGGATTCCAGCTGATAAATATTTTCTCCTGTGGTTTCTTTTTTAATCCTACATATCATTCAATATTAATTCTCAACTTAAGTAACAGAAGCAAGTAGTTTCTTGTTTGTCCTAAGCAAAAAATCTTAACATACTTAGCTAAGAAATGAGAGGGCCTGGAGAAGTTTAGCAATCTTTGTTTTGACTGGACACAGTGCAGAGCTTAAGGGCACACACAGCCTTTGGTTGATACAGGGAGCCTGACTCTTATCTGCTTCTGTAACCTGACTGCTGGGTTCTTTAAATTTAATGAGGACAGTTTCTATGTTGGTTTTGTTATAATATATACTCAATTTTGGCTTATAGATCTTTAAGGAATAATAGTTAAGCATGTATAATACCACGTCATTCCCACACTCCAATCCTCCAGTGCCCCCTCCCAGCTCACTGGGTCCCACAGGACACCTACTACATAAGGCCACCCTACCAAGACTGGAAGTCACAGCAGATCTACCTAAGACAATAGAAACAAGCACAAAGAGGCAGTCAAAATGGGAAGACAAAGAAAAATGCCCCAAATGAAAGAATAGGAGGAATCTCCGGAACAAGAGCTAAATGAAATGGAGGCAAGCAATTTGTGAGATAGAGAGTTTAAAAAAATGGTTATAAGGATGCTCAGGGAACTTAGTGAGAATTACAACAGCATGAAAAAGTACATAGAAACCATAAAAAGGAACCAGTCAAAAATGAAGAATACAATATCTGAAATGAAGACTATGCTAGGAAGAATAAACAGAAGGTTGAATGAAGCAGAGGATCAAATTAATGGATTGGAAGATAAGGAAGTGGAAAATAGAGCAGCAAAAAGAAAAAAATAATTTTTGAAAATTAGGATAATTTAAGGGACCTTTGGGACAACACGAAGGATAACAACATTTGCACCATAGGGGTACCAGAAGAAGAAGAGAGACAGCAAAGAGATTGAGAGTGTATTTGAAGAAATCATGACTGAAAATTTCCCTAACTTGGTAGAGAAAAAAGCACACAGTCCAGGAAGCACAGAAATTCCCAGACAAGGTGAACCCAAAGAGGCCCACATCAAGATATATCAAAATTAAAATGACAAAAGATAAAGACAAAGAGAGAGTCTTAAAAGCTGCAAGAAAAAGACATTATTTACCTACAAGGGAGCTACCATAAGACTTAGCTGACTTCTCAGCAGAAACAGTTCTGGCCTGCAGGCATTGTCATGAAATATTTAAAGTGATGAAGAGCAAGGACCTAAAACCAAGACTACTTTACCCAGCAAGGCTATCATTTAAAATTGAAGAAGAAATAAAGAGCTTCTCAGATAAGAAAACACTAAAGGAGTTTTTTTTAACCACCAAACCAGTATTTTAAGAAATGCAACAGGGTCTTCTTTAAGAAGAAAAGGAAAAAAAAACAGTAACATAGTTAAAAGAATAAAATGGCAATAAATACATACCTATCCATAATTGCTTTAAAGGTAGATGGCTTAAATGTTTCAATCAAAAGACATAGGGTAGCTGAATGGATAAAAAAAACAAGACCCATATATATGCTGTCTACCGGAGACGTACCTCAGAATGAAAGATACACACAGACTAAATGTAAAGGGATGGAAAAAGATATTTCATGCACATGGAAATGAAAAAAAAGCTGAGGTAGCAATACTTACACCTGACAAAATAGACTTTAAAACAAAGGTACAGTAAGAAACAAGGAAGGACACTGTATAATGATAAAGGGAGCAATCCAACAGCAGGATGTGACCCTTGTAAACACTTATGCACCCACGATAGGGGCACCTAAACATATAAAGCAAATGCTGATGCACATAAAGGGAGAGATTGACGGTAATACAGTCACAGTAGAGGATTTACGTACCCCATGAACATCAGTGGCTAGATCTTCCAGACAGAAAATCAATCAGGAAACAGTGGCCTTAAATGACACACTGTATCAGATAGGTGTAATTGATACCTTCAAAGCATTTCACCCCATAGCAGAAGAATAGACATTCTTTTCAAGTGCACGTGGAACATTTTCTAGGATGTTAGGACACAAAACCAGCCTCAATGAATTTAAGAAGATTAGAATCCTGTCAAACATCTGCTCTGACCATATTGGTATGAAGCTAGCAGAGGGAAAAGTGGGTATAAATGGTGATGGAGGGAGATTTGGGATGGCAAACACACAGTACAATATACAGATGATGGTTTATAGAACTGTACATATGAAACCTATACAATTTTATTAAACAATGTCACCTCAATAAATTCAATAATTTTTTAAAAAACTCATCTGTTCTGATTAACAATCACTATGTTTTAAAAAACAGCCTTAAAATTAATGGTTTAAATGACAACAATTTACTGTTGTTCTATCTGATGATTTTGTGGGTCACACATCAGGTCGAACATAAAGAAGAAAGCTTGTTTCTGCACCCCAATGTCTGGGCCCTCAACTGGGATGACTTTGGTGTTGGCCAGGTGCATCTCTCTCCTCCTCTGTCTCTCTGCCTCCCTGTCTCTCTCCCCTCTCATGCTCCTTCCTATGCATACCTTGGGCTTCCTCACAATATGGCATCTCCAGGTATTAAAAGTTCTTGCAAAGCAGCTCTGAGGAAAGAAGAAACCAAGGTGGAAGCTGATAGTTGTCTTGAAGCCAGGCCAGCAACTTGGTATCACATAGCTTCTGCTGAATGCTGTTGGTTAAAGAAGACACCAAACAGCCCAGATTTTAGAGGAAGTAAATAGAGGTGTGAATAGACCTATTCTTTTAATAGAAGGAGTGGCAAAGAATGTGAGCCCTCTTTAACTCACCACGTGTCTCAGTAAGGACGTTTCTATCATTCCTATTTAAAACTCTAATCCCTTTAATATCCCCGATCTCTGTTTTCATTTTTACCTGTGACAACATAATTACTAAGTATAGTTTATGTCTTACATATTTCATTTGTTGACTGTATCTCCTGCTTGGATATAAATTCTGTGAATCCAGGGACTTTTTTGTTATGTTTACTGTTGTATCTTCAGCAACTAGAATAGTGTGTAACACAGAGTAGGTTCTCTATAAATAGTTATTGAAAGAATGAATAAATGGCTTTGGTCATGTAGCTCAGTTGGTTAGAGTGTCAGCCCAATACACCAAAATTATGCGTACAGTTTCTGGTCAGGGCACAGACAAGAAGCAACCAATGAATGCATAAATAAGTGGAACAACAAATTAATATTTCTCTCTTTCTCTCTCTCTCTCTCCAAAACTCAGTCAACAAAAAAAAAATTAAAAAAGAAAAAGAAAGAAGAAAGAAAGAAAGAAAGAGAGAAAGAATCAAACTGGGGCAAGTCAACTACTGTGACCTTTCAGTTTCCTGATCTGCAAAATGAGAATAATAATATATCTTCGCTCTAGGGCTCTTGTGAGGATTAAATGAGATCAGGTACATGAAGTTTTTCACATAGAATCTGCAAAATAATTAGTAGCTATTAATTTGAGTGGCCACTGGGTGCACCCAGATGGATTTTAGAAAGATTATAAAATGGACACTGTCTTCCCAGGCACCCCTTAATATTTGAACATATGGTGGAAATGGACAACTTTAAGCCAGCTAAAGCTTCCCTCTCCAGGATATTTGAGCTTAACTACAAAGGGAGAGAGAGGAAGGGGCATGAGTCATTTATTTTTAAAATGGCATTCCTCTTGAAGCAAACATCAAAGTTGCTAAAAAAGATCCTTAATAAATTGGGCATTATGATGGGTCACTATTTATATTTCACCAAGTGGGGAAACCTCATCTGAGTGTTATTATTTGCTTCCTAATTGGTTGACTATAAAAAGTAACCCAGTCATTTATTTCTACTTAAAAAGGCCTCCTAATTTGTTCACATGAGCATTAAAGCAGTGCTAACGCAGATCTTCATCTCTCCTCAGCTGGAGAATCGTGTGTGTGTGTGTGTGTGTGTGTGTGTGTGTTTAGAAAAATGTCTAGACATCCTACCTGCTTCCATTCCAACATCTGTTTTTGCTCCTTTCTCTTCACAGAGCTGCTGAGAGTTAACCCAGGACATCATAGTAAGTGATAAAAGTCCTAGGGTTCTAAGAGGGGCAAATGCAATCAGAAACAGCAAAAGCACATAATTTTAAAGATACTAAGTGCAGGTGTCAGCTGCCTCATGTATCTGGTGGAACTTGACCAAAATTATTTCTTGGCCTGTTGGAATCTAGAGCCATCCCCTGCCCCCTGTCAATTAATAAAATTTCTCAGAAGCTTACTTTGTGGGGGACCTCTGCCTCTAGGACCCCCCAATTTTTTTTTTCTGTAGTACCACTCTATCATTCCAGGCAATATGCCCAGGCTTTTTTATTTAAAATTTTAATTTTTCTCAAGTGTTTTGTGACTTTTATAACCCAATTAGAAACGGAAATGGACCCACTTAGCATGTCAGGGGGGCTTTCCTCATTTCATCTGCTGTGCTCTCTTTTCCATGCCGTCCTCTCCCTTACTGTTTTTTCCTTCTTTGGAGAAAAAAAGGTGAATCTTACCCCATTTCAGGCTAAAGAGTTCTGTCTTCATTCAGAGTCTACCCCAAAATGAACTTACACAGGCTTCTTCTTAATAAGGAAGGTGTGTTTCTTCCTCAGGAAGGGCTCGAACTCACTTTTCATTTTCCGATAAGAAAATAAAATCATCTCCCTGAATCTCCTTCCTTTGACCAAGCTCGTTCTCCTATCTGACTCACCACAGTAAAACGTGAGAACAGACAGAACTGGTAATCTCCTTTCAGGAAGAAGGAGCTAGTATTTATCTATATTTCCAAAATGCCCTTTGGAAAATAAAAATTGTCGTGTACAGAAACTTTCCTGGAAATGAAGGATCTGGTAGATCCTGGAGTGCAAGTGAGAATTTCCAGAGCTTGACTTGGCAAGCCATCCCAGAGGGCAAAGCAATGTTATCTCTTACCCTGAAATATGTAAATAAACCTGCACCAAGTACCTTGAGGGCATCTCAGGTGAATGGGAGGATGAAATGGGACTTTCTGCTACATCTGGGGCTGAGATTTGGGTCACCTAAAGTGAAGTTTTAGAGGCGTGTCACATGGGATCCTGGGTTTGATTAGCAAAATGGAGAACTGCCTACTTTTTTCCCTTCCTTCCTTCCTTCCTTCCTTCCTTCCTTCCTTCCTTCCTTCCTTCCTTCCTT